>PVLC010002185.1:85255-120642 GCA_004027655.1 Graphiurus murinus | reverse complement strand
TTTTTTTTTTTTTGCGGTACTGGGGATTGAACTCAGGGGCATTCTACCTCCGAGCTACACCCCCAGCCCTATTTTTTATTCTTTATTTTGAAACCGAGTCTCACTAAGTTGCGGATTGCCTCACTAGGTAGCTGAGGCTGGCCGCGAACCTGGATCCTCCGGTCTCAGCCTCCCGAATGCTGGGATTACAAGCGTGCGCCACCACGCCCGGCTTTTATTCTTTATTTTGAAACAGGGTCTCACTAAGTTGCAGAGTGCCTCACTAGGTAGCTGAGGCTGGCCTCGAACCCGGATCCTCCCAAATGCTGGGATTACAAGTGTGTGCCACCTTGCCCGGCTCACTTAATTTCTTCTGCAACAAAAAATACATCAACATGTATTAAGATTATATAATAGAGGTTTCATCTGTACACAAACTGGGACTTAACCTTGTAAACAAATAGAGACATTTTCAAAATTGTCTCCCCTCCTTTACCTTAAAGGCAGAAGCTCGAGGAGGCCCAGGCTCACCCCTTCTTCCAGTCGAGCTTAGTGGTTCTCAACTTGGCAGCACGTAAGAAGCACTGTATAGAACTGTATACCTAGGACTGTGAATACTATTCCTGAGTGCTATTTGAGGGAGGACTTACTGTACTTTAAGAAGGGACTATGGTGATGTTGACAGTGGGAGGATTCTTGTCACCCATGATTCTGAAATTACCAGACTGTTTCTGTTGGGTCTGGATTTGGATGTCCCCCGGAAGCGCGTGTGCTGAAGGCATGGTCCCTAATGTAGCATGGTTCAGAGGTGGAGCTCTCGGCCATGACTGTCACGAGAGCTCTGACTCATCTGTGGATCAATCCATTAATAACTGAAAGGACTATCGGGGAGGTGGAACCTAGGTGGAGGAATTAGATCACTGGGGGCATGTCTAGAAAAGTTGATCTTGTGTGGCTCCCCACCCCCGTTACCCAGCTGCTGTGGGCCGAGTACCTCTCCTCCACAGCCCCTTTCCACCATGAGGCCCAGAGCAATGGAGCCAGCTGGCCCTGGAAGGAAGCTTCTGAAACCCTGAGCCCAAGCGTATCTCTCCTCCTCTAAGTTGTTCTCTCAGGTATTTTGGTCACACTGATGAAAAACTGACTAATAAAACTTTAACCTCCCTCAAAATCTGCCCACGCTTTAATTGTACTCACCGTCAGGGTATCTGGGATCCTTACACTTTTGCTTGCTTTTACTTCACATTGAATTTTCTTTTTGATGACTAAAGCCTTAATATTTTTAAACTAATTTTTAGATGAAATCCACACAACAACAAAAAAAATAACCATTGTAAATGGCCAGTTTTTAAAATGTGCAATTTGGTGGCTTTCTGTACATTCATAATATTGTGCAACTACCATCTCTATCGAATTCCAAAACACTTATTTTCACTACCCCAAAAGAGAATTCTACCCATTAAGCCATCTCTCCCCATTACCTCCCCTGGCAGCTACCATTCTGCTTTCTGTCTGTATGCATTTACCAATTTCATGTCAACAAAATCATACCGTATGACCCAGTATCCCCCTCTCTCAGATAGACATTTACCCCGAAGAAGTGAAAACAGGTATCCAAACAGATCCTGGTCTGCCAATGTTCATAGCAGCCCCAAACTTAAGTTTCCCCAGGTCTGCACCCCTCTGCCTGCTTCCTTGTGGTTCAACGGGTATATCTTCCTTCATTGAGCTGGATGGGCAAAGCCCACAAGGAGGATGGGGATGGAGGGAAGACAGGAACAGCGCTCAATTACCCCTGTTGGCTTCTGCTCATTGATGGCCACCACCATCAATGCTGTCCACCGAGGGGTGCTGATGATGATGCAAACACACTTTGAAAGGAGAGGCCTAGGAGACACCTTCAGGAGGTCCAGTGAATCCACAGGAAGCCGGGTGCCTGCTGTGGAAGACACAGAAAAGGAAACAAGCCAGAATCCCTGGGTTTGGAGATGAGGACTGCCTAGAAGCTTGCTAGCTAAACCAGCTGGGTTTCCAGCTAAAGGCACAAGTGTGCCGTGCACCCACCGGCATCTAGGTTTGGTTCTTGTGGTCATCCTGGTCATTGCCAGTTGTGGACCCGAGGCTGGCAGCCCCACTGTAAAGCAGCCTGTTTCTAAATCTGTTCTCTGCTCATTAATTGTGAAGCATTTTAATTCTAGCCCTTTGTGGGCTTGGTTGGCACTACAGTCCCTGGTTTGCACATGCAAACACCGAAACCGAGGCCTTTTCCAATGTTTTCTTCCCTGCTCTCACTTCCGGCAATTATTATAAAGTGCACTTATTATCTTTACAATGGTTTGGAGATTAAGGCTTAATTTGGCTTGTTATTTCTGTGGCTTTTCCTAATAGCATTTGTACCTGTACCAGCGCTGCTGGGCTGTGAAGCCAACAGTTCATTGAATCACCAGAGACCGAAGCTCGCAGCCTCAACTTTGTTCCCATCAGTCTGGCCAGAGGCAGTTTTCCTGAGAACATTTTAATGGGTCACTAGAGTTTTCTGTGGGGACAGCTGTCTCTAAATCAGGCAAAATAGAACTTTGTTAAGAGAAAAGCTGGCCTGCAGGACAAATGATCAGACTCAAATTCTACAATGCGGCAGTGGAATAGCTTGCATCCTTTGTTGAAAGTGAATGCAAATGTAGTCATTCTCCTTTAGGGGTAAGGTACTCCGTGTCCAGCTGGGGACTACACAGAGCCTGGGTCACATCCTGGCTCTGCCAATGATCCAGGTGTTACTTGGACAAGTCCTCTGATCTCCCTGCACCTTACTGTGCCCAGCTATGGGGCAGGGTGATAGAACCAGAAATGTTGTACAATTGCATGACATAATTAGTTAATTCCCCACCACAGGATACAATATTTATTATCAAAGTCAGGCAAAAAAAAAAAAAAGTGAATGGACTACCCATTTTTAAATAAGACTACTTCATAATCAGTTCAAAGGCCAAATAAGTATTCTCCATGAAGTAATTCCTTCCTTCCCACCTTTTCTTCCCTCCCTCCATTCCTTTCTTCCTTCCTTCTTGCTACTGGGGCATTCTACTTCTGAGCTACACCCCCAGCCATATTTTTTCATTTTTTCTTTGGAAACAGGGTCCCACTAAGTTGCTGAAGGTCTCACTAAGTTGCCAAGGCTGGCTTCAAACCTCTTGTCTTAGCCAGCCAAGTGCTGGGATTATAGGCGTGCATCACAAGCCCCAGCTTCCATGAAGTAATTTTTTTTTTTTGGTACTGAGGATTGAAACCAGGGGCATTCTACCTCTGAGTCACACACCCCCCCACAGCCCTATTTTATTTTTTATTTTGATGCAGGGTGTCATTAAGTTGCTGAGGTTGGTTTCAAACCTGTGATACTCCTGTCTCAGCCTCTCAAGCACTAGGATTGTAGGAATGAGCCACCATGACTGGTTTCTTAATATTACATCCCTATCAATTTTATTTTTCACATTTAAGTACTATACTCTTTCCTTTTTTATATTTATTTTGAAATCGGGTCTCATTAAGTCGCTGAGAGTCTCACTAAGTTGCTGAGCCTGACTTCAAACATGCCATCCTCCTGTCTCAGCCTCCCAAGTACTGAGATTACAGGCATGCATCACCATGCCCAGTTTATTGTTTCCTTTTAAATACTCATTAAAAAGAAAAAAAAAAAACCTAAATCAGGGTGTGCTGACTTTTTTCACTGAAGTAGAAGTTATTTCTAAAAATTTCCTAATATTCTGGGCTATCAAAACTCAGGTTTATTGTTTGCATTACCTACTGTTCTATAAATCTTTTATTTCATTCTTGAAAAAGAGAAAAAAGGATTTACAAGATACTATGGCAGGTGCCAACTCCCTGCAGGGCAGGAGGAAAGAGGTCTGCCAGCCTAAGCTTTCCAGGACCCAGGGTAGGGCATGTTTCTATCTGGGCACCAATGGGGGCGCTGACCACCCCCCACAGTGAAGAAAACCCGCAAATCCCCTCACAGGACTCTAGCACGCCAGGACAAGTGCTGTGTCAGGATGTGACTCTTGCCCCACGAGGTGATTTATAGAGGAGCCAAACGCTTAACAGGCTCTCAAAGAGGACAGCATTGTTTTTCATGTAGTACTTAGAGCTGCTTTCAGGCTGAGTTTGGCAAAAAAGGGTGAGGAAATATGGAGAATACTTTTTAGCCCTAAAAGGTGTGGCTTTGATGCTCTCAGATCTTAGGGAGCTCCAGGCCTCCACCTGGCAGTGGCCTGGGGTTCTCTCCCATGGTCGTGAGCTCTCCACTCAGCAGGTAAGCGCCTGAGCCAAGTTCAAGCAGGATTTTCAGATCCAGAGAAGCCATAGGGAGGATAGGATAGGGAAGGGGGAAAGAACAATCCGTTTTGTTTTTGCTTTTCTGTATTACCTCTAATGCTCTTTTGGGTCTATGTGAGTAGGCCACATACTTTTTCATCTATCAGTCGTTCAACACACATCAACTGAGCAGCGCTCTATGGCTGGCTATGATTCTAGGTGCTTCTTCCACCAGGATTCCTGCCTCCTTTCTGCTCCTGCAGCAGGAAGGTCACTATGATGTAATTCACTATTTTCTCCCTATGAAGAGGAAGGAGCAGGTGGAACGGCTGCGGAGCAGTATGTACAAAGGGAGGATCTGAGAGAGGACCGACGGACAGGCTCAGGGAGGAGGTGGGAGGAACAGAGAGGGCTGCCATCTGTTGAGCAAAGACGCCTGCTGCCATGGGACCCACTTGACTCTGAAAATCACCCCTCTGTAGCTTCAACATGCGGCCAGGGCAGTGGGAGTCTGGCTGAACCTCCCTGCCCAGCAGTCCTCAGGCCTCCTGTCTTCAAACACTCCCCGTGCCAGGCACAGGACTCTGGAGAGACATGGCGCTGTCACAAAGAGCGCGGCCTGAGATTCCCGGGCAGCAGCGGGGAGGCACTGGGCAGAGGAAAAGACAAATCCAAGGCAGGGGGAGCTGGCGCCTTCCTGCCTAGCTCATTTATTATTACAGCTTAGGAAAGAGCAATGTGCAAACTGCGCTCCTCCAGCAGAAGCCTCTGTAAGAGCCTGCTCAAATCCTTCCGCTTTCCCTTTCTCTCCAGCATTCGCCTCCCTCAATTCCCCAACAGCCTGAGACAAATTCCAACTACCAGCAGCGCCCTTATCTTCTCGGTGCATGAGAAGAGAGTCACTAATACCCTCTGGGTAATTCGTTTAATTAAAGCTGTGGACATATGTTAGCTCCTGGTATAGGTGGAGAAATGGAAAGAAAATGAGAGGTCAAATGAATTAATTACCCAATCTGTAGCCAGATCGGTAGCTCTCCTGATTCCTTTGTTAGTCAAAGAAAGGAACAAAACAGAGAATCCTGGCAAGGTAGTTAGCTCTGCTCCGTAGAATAACGTGCAAAGACTATATATTCCTTGTGCAGTTTCCTGTTAAGCAAAATATAATGGCTACCTTTTTTATGTTGAATCCCCGCTTGATTAAAATGGCCATTTAGTTCATAATGCCTTTGTTGTTTTTGCAGCTTAATCAGATCTGCTGTCTCGCTCCACCAGCCAGTGGAAAACAAGCTTCTAAGACTTTGGAAGCGAGTCCCACTGTCACACTGCGATTATTTTTATAGCATCAACCATTTGAAGGAAAGGAATTGGTGATCCTGTGGGTACAGCATTTGGTATTGTGGTGCGTTTAATACGACTCATCTCTCTAGGACTTGAAACATTCAAGGTAAGTAGCCTGCAAAGCAGCGCCATGTGCCCAGGGTGACTCTCCGCACATCCCTCCACCCTGAGAAAACCTGGAACCTGCTTGCCTGTTTTTGAAATTTCTGTATATCCACTAGCTCCTGTGTGATAGGGTTTCGTTTTCATTTTTGTTTTTTTGTCTCATGGTATCACTCTTTGGGTGATGTGGTTTGTTGTAGTGCCGTATTGTATTTATAATAACATGCTTTAAAGTCTTCATTCACGTACTCGTTACACATGTCAAGTGCCTGTCATCTGCAGGTCTTGCTGTTGGTGCAGGGGACACAGAAGTGCTTCCTTCTGGAAGACTCACTCCCCTCCGCTCTGGCCAGTCAGCCCTCTGGTAAAATGTGCACCTCTGCCCATAGCCAGAGTTACATGGTGGAAATGTGGCCATTGGACATTAAGCTTTCACTTGCCCCTTGTCAGCTCTGTGGAAACAGATTGTCCTTTCTCTAATGGATGCAGACAAAGCTTCGCTGTGCTTCTTATTGATGAGCCTAGTTTGGGTCATGTGATCACTGCTGACTCTTTGTGGCTGGAGTTGGCGATCTGCTCAGACATGCCTGGCTTAAATGTCTATTCATAGAGGTTAAGAGGTTAGTTCCTCACTACCACATGTTTTCCCAAAAAGGTGGTTTCCTCAAAACAGCATAAGTGGGACAGTCGGTGGGGGTTGGGGGAAGCAGCCTGTGGCTTCTTCACAGCCCAAACCTCCCCCATGAGGACCACAGCGGGATGATCTATTTATTTACTCAACGCCTCTGTTGGGAGGCCCACATGCACCTCCCAGTTATCATGTCAAAAACTAGACTTCTCACCTCTCCCCACAAATTTCCATCTCCCCTTGTACACCTCATTGTGGCGAAGCATACCACAGTCTGCCCAACCACCCAAGCCAGGGCCTGGCCCCTGACAGCATCCTCACACCTCCTCTCCCTGCAGGCCAACCTGTCGACTGCCTAGAACAGAACGTGTCCTTCTCCGTTCCTCTTCTTGCCTTCCTCTCGGCGCCTTGGTTAGGCTCACCATCATCGCTTTCCACATGATCACATGACGGTGGCACTTTCCTCACTGGTTTCCTTCCCCTTATTCTTGCCCTTCATGCCCCTCTCCAGGTTGATCTTTCTGTTTCAACCAAGGTTGATATTTCTATTGGCATATTTCTAAAATATGACCATGTAACTCACCTGTTTGAAACCATTCAATGACCACCCAGAGCCTTCAGGATAAAAGACAAACTTTTAAAACTTAGCAAAGTTTTATATGAAGTCACCTCACCTGGCTGGGGACTATTCCTCTGGTGTCCACAGTCCACCTGTACTGCGCCGGCAATACTGTCATGTTTGCATGCCTGACTCTCTCCCTAAGATGGAGTTCTTTAAGAGCAAGTGTATTATAGTTTGACCTATTCGATACCATTCCAAAGTCTTCATGCTTGTTCTCCAGTTTGAGCTAAAAAGGTGAAATTACATTTATGAGACTTCCTGCAGTTGGGATGTAGGATTGTGACGTGAGTTCCATCACTCAGATATCTCTGCATGAGACTTGAAATAAACCTGAGCAATGAAGATAGAATCTTCTGGCAAACCTGATGGTAATATCTGGCTTATCTGGGGAAGGTACAGTTGCGTTTCTAGGGTCCAGTCCTCAGTTCAGCATGGCTATGGCAATAGTGCTTTCACCACAACATCTCCTTGGTGTGGTTGGTCATTTCCCTCAGCCCATACAGTTCTTAGCTTAACCCTTGCTTCCTGTATAGACACCAGGAGTAGACCTGGCCCTTCCCAAGATTTTGTGAGCTACCTATTTATTTATTTGTAGGACTAAGGTCCCCATTTCCTTGATGATTTACAGCTAGTTGGGGGGTATCATTCTTGAACTACTTAACTTTTAAATAATAAAACTCTTTCTGCTTAAGCTAGTTAAGTGGACACTGTTGTCTGCAACTGAGCACCTGGTTAATATAGATGGTGTCTAATACATTTGTGTTTGCAGTGCCCAGCACAGTAGCTGACCCACAGAGTTGCTGCATGTTTATTTGCTGAATGAATGCTTGGATGGATACTTTTTTTTCTTCTCTTAGAGTGCTCACTGTGTGATATGGGAAGCACACACATGAGAATAAGCATTTCAAAGCAGCAGTTACAACATAGTTATATACAAAGGCTATGAAAATGCAAAGGTGGGTACACTAGGGACATCCAAGAACAGGCAGTATTTGATATATGGGCCTTTCAGAATGAGTAACTTGGGGCCAGGGGTGCAGTTCAGTGGTGGAGCACTTGCCTAGCATGTGTGAGGCCCCGGGTTTCATCCCCAAGCCAAAACAAAATGAAACAAAAACAAACAAACAAAAAAGAAAATCAAATAACAATTCACTAGCTGGATAAAGAGATAAAGGTCATTCCAGGCAGCAGGAGAGTGGTGTATAAAGACAGAAACAAGAGATGGCAGGGCATGTTTGGAGTGTGTGCAGTTGCAGAGGATACTCCAGAGCATCAGGAAGTAAAGATGGAAGACAGGGGAGTCAGGATCTGAATAGCAGCAACAATTATAAAGGTGAATGTTTCTGGTACTTTCTGTGTACCAGATACTGAACTCTGTCACATATATACATTATTTCTCTGTCTCTGTCTCTCTGTTTTTGCAGTATTGGGGATTGAATCCAGGTCCTCACAAGACATGTTAGGCAAGTGCTCTTAAACCACACCCCTATCCCTTTTTATTTTATTTTGATACAGGGTCATGCTCAGTTGCCTCAGCTGGCCTTGAATTTGTGATCTTCCTGTCTCAGCCTCCTGAGAAGCACATTATCTCTTTTAATTCTCATTGTTATTACTCTCCTTTTACAAGTTGAGTGAGTTGTCCAAGGTCAGAGTTATAGGTGGCAGAACTCATATTCAAATTGAACTCTCTCTGTTGAACACACTAAATGATGTAGACTTTATCAAAAAATTAACCCATTCTGAGTCAAGTGTGGTGGTGCACACCTATAATCCCAGTACTTGGCAGATGGAGACAGGAGGATTGCAGGTTCAAGGCCATCCTCAGCAACTTAATGAGAAGATACTCAGTAACTTAGGGAAACTTTGTTTCAAAATAAAAAGTAAAAAGGGCTGGGGGTGTAGCTCAGAAATAGAACTCCCCTGGGTTCAATCCCTACTACTACTACTACCACTAATACTACTGCTACTAAATTAATTCATTCTGTTCCATCTTCCAGAAAATCTATAAAAACTTAAACTGGGCAACAAATACATCACTTATGGTAACTTTGAAATAATATTTAAAAATTGTATTATGTTTGCAGGCGTAAAAACTTAGGACTTAATGGGTTAATAAAAACTGATGAAGCCGGGCGTGGTGGTGCACGCTTGTAATCCCAGCATTCGGGAGGCTGAGACCAGAGGATCCGGGTTCGCGGCCAGCCTCAGCTACCTAGTGAGGCACTCATCAACTTAGTGAGACCCTGTTTCAAAATAAAGAATAAAAAATAGGGCTGGGGGTATAGCTCGGAGGTAGAATGCCCCTGAGTTCAATCCCTAGCACCGCAAAAAAACCAAAAAACTGATGAATGCTGGATAATAATATTTCAAGTCGGGCGAGGTGGTGTACGCTTGTAATCCCAGTACTTGGAAGGCTGAGACCGGAGGATCCGGGTTCGTGGCCAGCCTCAGCTATCTAATGAGGCCCTCTGCAACTTAGTAAGATCCTGTTTCAAAATAAAGAATAAAAAGTGGGGCTGGGGGTATAGCTCGGAGGCAGAATGCCCTTGAGTTCAACCCCCAGTACTGCAAAATAAATAAATAAATAAATAAATAAATAAATAATATTTCAAGATCCTTGAGGCCAAAGGATTGGAAAAGAGGAAGCTGACTGGAAGGACTCATGAAGAAACTAGAGGAGAGCTGGTCATGGTGGTACATTCCTGTAATCCCAGTACTTGGGAGGCTGAGGCAGGAGGATCACAGTTTCGAGAACAGCCATCAGCATGAAACTCTCAGCAACATAGCGAGACCCTGTCTCAAAACAAAACAAAAAAAATTTTAAAGGGCTAGGGGTGTGACTTGCAGGTAGAATGCCTCTGCATTCATTCCCCAGTAAAATAAATAAATAAATAAATAAATAAATAAATAAATAAATAAATAAATAAATAAGCCGGGCGTGGTGGCGCACGCTTGTAATCCCAGCATTTGGGAGGCTGAGACCGGAGGATCAGAGTTCGCAGGCAGCCTCAGCTACCTAGTGAGGCACTCCGCAACTTAGTGAGATTCGATTTCAAAATAAAGAATAAAAAATAGGGCTGGGGATATAGCTCGGAGGTAGAATGCCCCTGAGTTCAATTCCCAGTACCACACACATACACACACAAATAAGTAAATAAATAAATAACTAGAACTAGAGGATGAGCCATGGATATAGGTTAGTGATAGTGTGCTTGCCTTCCATTCCCAGCACTGAAAATTAATTAATTTTTAAAAATTATATGATGATAACAGCTCCCACAAAGTGAGAATAGGGAGGGCTGAATGTTTTAGACACGCAATAGACAAGTTCACATGTTGCAGGGCAGCTGGAGAGATGTCCCCATCAGCAAAAATAGGAAGACAGGTGAAGAAGCTGGTGCCCTAAGACTTGAGGCCTTTGGAACAATAGCTGAGGGGTCATTGAGCTACCCATTTGCTCAAATCTGTGGTCCCCCTGACCCCGGAGCTGGGCCTAGCGCCCCAGCGCCTTGGCAGCTGCTCAAGCATGCCTGGAATCTGGCTCGGCATGAGGCCGAGGGAGCACAGATCCTGGCCTTGCTGCATATTTCAAATTACTTGTCAGGCAAAGGAGCTACAGAGAAGAAAGGCTCTGACTGGGGAAGGCAAACATCCGCACCGCTCAATAATTAAAGGCAAAGCTGTCTTGGCCGCCGCCTTACTGTCACAAGGAGAGTTTTTAAAGGCAAGCCCAATTTCCGTGCTAAGTCATGCCTGGGCAAGCTGGAGAGTTGCCAAAAGACAGAGAAGATTCCAGACCTCTTTATAAACAGGCCCTGAGAGATCCAGGGTGCTGGGAGATAAAGCTGTCAGTCTGGTGTCAGCAGCCAGACACATGACTCATTTGCATATGTCACTTCCTGCAGCACAATCCAGTTGGTGGGCCCCTAACTCCAAATCCTGTGAGCAAATAAAACTGCCCAGCAGTACAGGCTGCTACTACAGTCACAGGCTGCATCCGTGGGGGCGGGGCCGGCCTCACATCCCTCCTTCCTGTGCTGCTCTGGACCACCTCACAGTCCCTCCCACCAGCGTGGAGCTCCTCTAAGCCAGGGGAGTTTCAGAAGAGGGCCCCAGGGACAGCTGGGGAGAGGGGGCAGGAGTGAGGCTGCCAGGTGGCAGCAAGGAGCTGCTGGGGCTCTGTTAACCCTCTGCTGCTAGCAGCCAACTGCCAAAGCCCAGGGCTCTAGAGGGACCGGCCCAGCCAGCTTTCCCAGCACATTCCTCTCCAGCTAGCTGGAGGACAAGCCCTGCGCACAGGCTGTTTGTCTCCCTGCTCCCCTCTGCCCTGCTTCAGTGTTTCCTTGGCGCCCCTCCTACCCAGACTTGGGGTCCATTCATAAGCAGAGGACCTGTAAGGAGACCGTGACCGGGCGCTTACAGCCCGGCCCACCCTGCCGCAGTAGGGTATTGATGTTTGCTGAGTGAAAAGCTGTGTGGGTCGGGCTGGATTCAGGCTCTTTTGGGGTTGGACACTGGGCAAAGCTGCTCCCCTCAGGAGGACTGGAGTGGGTGCTCCGGCTGCCTTAGCCTGTTGGGTATCTCTCAGACTCCATATCCCAACTCACCTACCACCCATTATCAAAGCCGCCAGCTAGCAAAAACTGAGGATGGAAAATACATCTTTTTTTGCAGGCGAGTGCAGGATACCATCAGATGCCACATGGTGGTCAGGACACAGTTGGGACACAGAATAGACTTCAGTTCCCACCTGCCCTTCTGATGCCTCCTTTGTGTGAGGCACCTGGCCCAGCTGCAGGTGGGGGTCCTGCCCATGAGCAGTGCACCAACAAGCTGTGAGGCGCCAGTGGGCAAGTTTGACTTTGGAGACTCTTTTGCAACTTTCCCCAGCCCCTGCCATTATGCAATTTAAAATAAAAAATGATATTAACAGCTTGTAATCCCAGTACTTAGGAGGCTGAGACAGGAGGATCCAGGTTTGTGGCCAGCCTCAGCTACTTAGTGAGGCCCTCCACAACTTAGTAAGACCCTGTTTCAAAAATAAAGAATAAAAAATAGGACTGGCGGTGTAGCTCAGAGGTAGAATGCCCCTGGGTTCAATCCCCAGAAGCAAAAAAAAAAAAAAAAAAAATGATATTAACATTTTTATAACACAAAACTAACATGAATGCTGAAGTTAAAAGCACTTTACTTGAGATGTTTGGGTTGTAAAATTTTGGTGCAGTTCTCACTGCAACTGAACAGTTTTCAGTTTTGCTGGAGGTACCTGACCATTGGGTGGTCCAGCTTTGCATCCGGGGCCTATGGCCACTTCCTTGCCCCTGAAAGCCAGTCTTCTGGTGCCAGGTCCCAGCCCTGTGGCTGGATGAAGCCTATGCCCCGGCCTCCCGGCCCTGCCCATTCCGCCTTGAGCCTATCATCCTGCTTGAGAACACTGTTCAGACCTTGCCCACCAGAACTCGTCTGGCTTCTACTTTCCCCCTCATGTTGGCTCCCTGAGTTTGGAGGAACTTTCTAGATGCACTTGAGAGCCCCACAGTGGGAGTCATGCAGTTTTGCCCCCTAATTTGTATTTAGACATCAAATCTTTCCCAACTGAGTCTGAGCCCCAGTTGTAGTCTTGCTAAGCGGGTTCCTCATGCTGTCGTAACTGAATCCATCTGTCATCACATTTGGAGGGTCAGGACAGCAGAGGAAGTCCAAGAAGTCTAGCTCCTTCATGTCCTTCAGTGGCTTTAAAACAAAGCCACACATGATTGAATACTCCACCCTTTGCAACGTGAAGCTTGGGTTGGGCTTAATGAGTTGCTTCTGGTGAGCAGAATGTGGCGTCCTTCTTGCTGTCTCTTATTCACTTTGGGGAAGCCAGCGACCATCCTGTGAGGACAAAGTGGCCCTATGGAGAGGTCCATGTGGTGAGGAACTGTGGCCTCCTGCCAGTAGCCCGCGCTGGGCAGCCGTATAAATGAGCAGCCTCAGAGTGGCACCTCTTGCCCCATCAGACCCCCAGCATTTGAGCAGTACTCAAATGTTGACTGTTAAGCAGTAATGGCAGTACTGCTTAATCAGAGGCCCTGAGCCTCAGCTAAGCTCCAAACTTGGTGAGAAAATAAATGGTTGTCGTTTTTAAGCTGTTAAATTTTGAGGTAATTTGTTACACGGCAGTAGGTAACTAATATATGCCCCCAAGGATGAGACAGGAGAGAGGGAGGGGAGGAGTGTCACAAATGGATTTCTGTATAAGGGGCTTCCATTATCATTTCCTCAGAGGAGGTCACATCTTAATGACCTGTTTATTTCTCTGTCTCCTAGATAAACCACAGCCTCTGAGAGTTGACATGATGACTTACTCAGTCGGAGTTTGGTCAAGATCTAAAGATATCAGCTTAGCCGGGCGTGGTGGCGCACGCTTGTAATCCCAGCATTCAGGAGGCTGAGACCGGAGAATCCGGGATCGCGGCCAGCCTCAGCTACCTAGTGAGGCACTCCACAACTTAGTGAGACCCGGTTTCAAAATAAAGAATAAAAAATAGGACTGGGGGTGTAGCTTGGAGGTAGAATGCCCCTGAGTTCAATCCCCAGTACCGCAAAAATAAATAAATAAATAAATAAATAAATAAATATATCAGCTTGGAGGTGTAGGTGATGTAAAATTTTAATTTTTCCATTACTCAAGCTAATATCTATTTTGAGTGTCTGTTCTGAGGGTAGCAGAAATAGCAAATTTTGGGTCCTTTTACCTCTTGGATCCTGTTTATCTCAGCTCCTTCCATGTCCCTTCTGGGCCATGGGAACTATTTAGTGGCCTGCGAACGTTTTGCCAGGAGATCTCAGGCCTACTGGAACACTAAAAGTTTTCCCACAAAAAGGATTGGCAGGGCTTTGGCCCTCTTCAAATTCACCCCATCTGCACTCCCATCAACCTTTGGACTTACCCCAGTGACCAATTTTCTTACCTTCATCTTTACTCTTAGTTACTTGCCTCTCTCTTCCAAATGTATGGTTTAGGAGCAGAGACATTTGGGGTCTCAAGGGTGTGTGTGTGTGTGTGTGTGTGTGTGTGTGTGTGTGTGTGTGTGTGTTTTGTGCATGTTTTTTTAAGGCTTTGTTAAATTATCTAACATTTTAATATCCAGAAAACCAAAACATGTACTTATTACCAAGATTAAACAGGTGCTAATATTTTGCCATGTTTGATTTAGATCTCTCTCTTTCCTTAAAAATAAAATAAATTAATCAATATAGATAGTGCCAAATACCCGCCTCTCTGCCACTCCCTGGAAGTCATGACTATGCAGAAGCTGGTTTTCATCTGTCCCCTGGAGAATTTTGCTGTGTTGTCACTTATTTATGCATTCCAAAAGGGTATATTCTGTTGGTATATACATTTAAAAGGTTTAACATACATGATATTATATTGTACATATTAGTCACTTTTCCTCCCATTCTATATTGTTTATTTTTCTCATTTCAGGTAATATAATTTACATAAAGCACAGCTCACTCTTTTTAGTGTATACTTCTGCATGTCTTGACAAAGTATCATCATGTAATTGCCATCACATGATGAGCAGATCCATCACCTCCAAGTCAGGACTAGGACCTTGACTTTTGACACTTACAGACTAGGCTCTAGCATGTGGGAAGCCCAGCCTTGCTTCTGAATCTCAAGGGTGTTTTGTCTGCCTTTCTGTGATGTCGTTCTCCACTTGAAGCAAGTAATGCCTGAGAAGCAAGGGGGAGATGTCTGAGGGCAGCCAGGAAATTCACAAGCAGGAATCTCAGTGCATAACCCCACATTGACGTCCTAGTGCTCAGCTAAAAACATAGCCACAAGAAAGATGGGCTAAGTATTGAATGAATGAATGAATGAATGAAACCGTTTATGAGTAGGAGGGTGGGTAGGTGACAGTTCTTTTCTTTTAATTCTTTCTGAGTCACAAGAGACACTTCAGAACTGGGCAACTGGTCCTTTGTATTCTTCCTGTTCCTTTAATCTCCAGCTGCCTGAGGAGATGGGGATCCAGCCCCTGGGCAAGGACAGATGTCCTGCATTCCCACCTGTGATATAGCTTAATGCGGTCTTGCAGGCCCTGCCTGGATTATGGGAGTGTCTCTTTCCAGGCCCATCCTCCCCTGCCTGCCATCATTCACCAAGTGAACCAGCAGCTCATTGAGTTTTCTCCTCATGAGAAGAAATGAATTCACTTGTACTCCAAAGTATAAAAGTGTCAGTAAAGGATTCTTTTATTTTATTTATTTTTTGCAGTACTGGGGATTGAACTCCGGGGCATTCTACCTCCGAGCTACACCCCCAGCCTAATTTTTTATTCTTTATTTGGAAACCAGGTCTCACTAAGTTGAGGAGTGCCTCACTAGGTAGCTGAGACTGGCAGCCAACCCGGATCCTCTGGTCTCAGCTTCCCAAATGCTGGAATTACAAGCATGTGCCACCACGCCCAGCTTGTAGTAAAGGACTCTTTTAAACTGTTAACTCTGAGACTTCACCTTCCTAACAAAGGAGATCGATGCTCCTCTCTTCATTTCCTTTGTAGCCCAGGGATCTTTGTCAGCAAAAAATGGCTCCCAGATGGTACTATTTTCAAGAGAGACAAAAGATTATGATTGATTAGCACAGTCTGTTTGTAGGGTGACCAGGGAGTGCAAGAGGGTAAGTATGGTCCCGTGTATTCACCAGTCCTAACCTATGCTTTAGGTGTTACCATATTACTTCTCCAAAATGGCAAAGAAACACACCCTTCTGTGGCTAAAAGGCTCCCTGCCCTTCTAGGAGGCCCAGTTTCTGATGGTGTCTCCATGCTGGCTGACCTCACAAGACTGGATGTGGCCGAAGTCGGGCGTTCTTCTCGTAGTCATCAGGCTAAGCAGATAGATAACAGCAGTGGAGTTGGTTTAGTTCTCCTGCAGACCCTCAGTGCTGGAGGCAAATCAATATAGATGTCTGAACTGGCTTTCACTTCTCATTGAACGTCTTGGCAGCAAGTTCAAGGGTGTTTTCATTATTTAGCATCCTGATTGAGCGTGCGCTAGTGGGAGAGAATGAGCCACACAGGTCCTGCCATCTCACTGCATCCTCTGATGAAAGAAGACAGGTAGCCTGGCCTTGGGAATTCTAAGTTGCAACAGGAAAAAGAGCAGCCTCAACTCATACCTGCTTTCCTGTTGCAGAGGCTGGCCCTGCTGGGGTGGGCTGTTCATTGAGGGTGTGTTGATGTTTTGCTTCTGCTAACTGGTCGCAATAAAAAAGCAAGGCAGAATCTGTGGGGTTTAAAAAAGAATTTGCTACAGTATGCAATATAGTTCTTTCCCCTGCCCCATGCTGGGAGGAGTTGGTAGGTATCTATTGGGTGTACCATCATCCTGGGGTGGGGGAGATTTCAGGGGGGACCTGGGGAAGTGGTACATTTGGGAAACAGCAGCCAAGAGAAAGCCACTGAAGGCCAGCCTCTGCCCATCTCCAGCCTTCACTGCAGATCAAAGCAGTCTTGTGTCCAAAAGGCATGAATATTGAATAAGGCTGCTGGGAAGATTAGAAACCTTATAGGAGTTTGGGAGGAGGAGCCCAGTGCAGAAGATGCTACCAGAAAATGCTGACCCTCAGCTAAGAGCTAATCGAAAAGTCAGCAACAAAAGAATGAGAATGGATCCTATCGGGCAGGGCTTCTATTCTTGGCTTGGAATTTGCACATGCATTGCTTTTAAGGTATATGTTGTGCAAGAACTTGACTGTTTGGGTCAGAACAACCAGCAGGAAGAAAGCACTTGTCTCTTGGTCTGGTTTCTTCAAGTTTCCTCCTTTAGTTGGAAGGAGAGTTGATTAGCTTGAGCCTCCAGGTCTTGCCTGGGTCTCCCATACTGCAGGAGAGTCCCATCCCCAGGACAGATGCTCTCAGAGGCCTTGCAGGGATAGGCTTTTGTCCAGGAGACCCAGTTGGTTTGGCAGCCTTCCCTAATACTGCAAATTTGGGCCAGGGGCCTCTCTATACATTCACACAAACCCCAATGCCCATGTCCGTCACAGAATACACAAAACTGGACTCAGTGCATGGGAGACGCTCCGTGCCTCTCTTGCTATTACATCCTCAGCCCCTTGCACAGTGCCTGGATGTAGCAAGTGCTCACAAAACATGTATTGAGGTGGGTGTTGTGGTGCATACCTGCCATCCCAGTTCTGAGGAGCCTGAGACCGAAGGATCGAAGGTTCAAGGCCAGCCTCAGCAACTTAGCAAGACTCTGTTTCAAAATACAAAATAAATAAAAGGGCTCAAGGTGTAGCTCATAGGTAGAAGTGTGCCTTGGTTTAATACCCAGTGCCCAAACAAACAGTAACAAAACAAACAAATAACAAAACAAACAACAATCCTCCCCCCCAAAAAAACCCATATATTATATGGATACATGAAAAAGTGTACTAGGACCTGCAGAGTGGGTCATCTTAAATAGCTGCTCCTAGGGCAGCCTTCTGACCAGAAGATTCCTCTGAGTTCTGTTGTTTTGGTGCTGGGGATGGCTTGGGGCATACTAGGCATGCTCTCTACCACTGAGCTATACCTCCAGCCCTCCTCTGAGTTCTCATTCTGACTTCTCTGGGCTAATTGCTGGCACCATGCTGGAGACTGGGCAGGGCACTCCTCTTGTAAAGGCACAGTCCTGGGTTTTCTCATTGGCCTCTTTCCTTTCCTGGTGGCTCCCCGGAGGTGCTTGTCCTGGAGCACAGCAGATGTGGGAGGCCAACTTCAAAGACATGAAACTCTTCTTTAGAACGTGGTAAATCTGGGTATAAGTTCTTTTGAAGCGATAGGCACATTTTTGGCATGATTTCTACCATGTGGTTTAGGGTGAAAACATTTTGAGTCTCTTCTCAAGCCTGCCCTCCCTTCCTTCCTTCCTTCCTTCCTTCCTTCCTTCCTTCCTTCCTTCCTTCCTTCCTTCCTCCTTCCTTCCCTTTCCCCTCCCTCCCTTCCTCCTCCTCCTCTTCCTCTTCCTCCTCCTCCTCCTCCTTCTTCTTCTTCTTCTTCTTCTTCTTCTTCTTCTTCTTCTTCTTCTTTCTCTCTCTCTCTCTCTCTCTCTCTCTCTCCAGAGCAGTGTACCTTTCAGCTACATCCCCAATCTTTTTTATTTTTTGAAACAGTCTTGCTAAGTCATGGAGAGGGGGTCTTGCTAAGTTGCAGAAGCTGGCCTTGACCCTAAGATCCTCCTGTTTTAGCCTCCCAAGCTCTGGGATTACAGGCACCACCATGTCCAGCTCTTCTCAGGCTTTTCGATATCTCTCACCATCTCTGGCTGCTCCAAGCCTGGATTCTTGGAAGGTTTTGCCCTTCATCCTTCCCCTGACTTATTTTTCTTGCCAAGGGCTGAGACATCTCTCTGTCCTGCTCTCCTTTGTGGGTTCTTGGAAGAGCAGAACACTTCTGGGTCAGGGCCATCAGGGGTCCAGCTGAAATCCCTGGTGTGATAACTCCGGGAGGGAAGATGCTGTAGTCCCTCTCCCGAGTCTCCTACTCATACTCTGTGTCCTCCTAGCTTTCTCTTCTCTGTCCTCCTCTCTTCAGAAGCTCTGTCCACTGAGCATGTGCACCCACAGGAGGACAACGGGGACCTTATTCCAGGAAGAGGAAACAGTCCTGAGAAAGCGACAGCCGGAAGCCTGGTGTGACCTGGGGCAGGGCGGCTTGCCTTGAAAAGGATCCTGTGGTGAATCATCAAGACAGGACGAGGGAGCTACTCATTGGCTCCGTGTTTGTATTAGTTGTTTTTCAGATCACAAAGAGTTAGTCTTAAAATTGATAAGAAAATTGGAAAAAAAAATTAAGAAGAAATTGATTTTTTAAAATAGATAATAAAAGCTGGGTGTGGTGGCACACGTGTAATCCTAGTACTTGGGAGGCTGAGACAGGAGGATCGAAAGTTCATGGACAGCCTCAGCTACTTAGTGAGGCCCTCCACAACTTAGTGAGACACTGCTTCAAAATAAAAATAAAAATAAAATAGGGCTGGAGGTGTAACTCAGAGGTAGAATGCCCCTGGGTTCAATCCCCAGTGCTGCAAAAATAATTAAATAAAAAAATGATAATAACCCTGCCAGGTATGGTGGTACATGTCTGTAATCCTAGTCCTTGGGAAGCTGAGGCAGGAGGATCACAGGTTCAAGGTCAATTTCATCAACTTAATGAGACTTTAAAATAATAAATAAATAAATAAATAAGCTAGGCTATAGCTCAGAGGTAGAATACTCCTTGGTTCAAACCCAGTACCAAAAGAAAGAAAGAAAGAAAGAAAGAACCTGTAGAAAAAAAGACCAAAAAATAAGATCAGAAATCCACAGAAGAAATACAACTGACTCTTAAATATATACCTCATTCAATAAGAGAAATTCAAATTAATTCTCTAATGAGCTATCACTTTCATCTATTATACTGGCAAAAATCCAAGAATTAGCACAACTCCATTGGAGAACAATCTGGCGATATCTACTCAAACCATAAAGGATTATTCCCTTGATTCAATAATTGCTTCTGAGATTTTACTATAGAGTTATTCATACACACATGGAAAATATACATTTAGGTTATTAATTGCAACATTGTTGTGATGGCAAAATATAGGCAGAAGCTAGGTATTCATGTATAGGGTGCCATTAAATACTAATAACTATACTGTGGAATATTATGCAACTGTGCAAAAGAATAAGGATGTACTCTCATGTACTGGCAAAGAAGCATTCCAAGACATCCAAGACTTGTCATTTATGATTAAGCAACATATACAACCAGGTATATCATCTGCTGCATTTCTGTGTAAATCAAGGTGGGAGAAATCAGAACAAGCATATGCATTTTCTTATAAAGGAACGTAGGATGGGTACAAAAGGACCTAATAGTGTTTGCACAGATGACGTCCAGAGCAGCATGGGAAATTAGAAGGGGACTTTTTACTGTCAAACTTTTCATATTTCCTTAGATTTTGAATAATGTGAATATGAACCCTATCCTAAACATTACATTAATGTAATCAATTCCCTGTGTTCATAGTCTTTTTTTTTTTTTTTTCTAGAATAGTTCTTTTGTAGCCTGACTGTCCAGGGAGCCCAACACCTGGTTTCATGACTCATAAATCTTCTCCAGGCATTCTCAAGTGTTAAAAAATTATTCCCCCCAAACCAAGTCATGGATGCTTTCAGAGGGCAGCTGTGGGCGCATCACCCCCGTAAGCCACTGCGACTCCTCCAAGGGTGAAAATACCTCTTCGCTCTCTGGGGGCTCTGATTGCGGTTTCTGTGTTTTTCCACGTGCTTCTTTCCCACCTGAGTTGCCACTGGCAGGTGGTGTTGTCTCTGTTGAATAAAGCCAGTGTCTGCCCTCTATTTGGCTGTCTTTTCTCCTTGGGAATTCCCTCTTTAAGATGACCTGGCCGGGAAGTTCCATGAGAACCAGTCCCTCTCTTCGTACGTTGGGATCACTTTTCCAACTTTTGGGATACCAAGTGTGGTTGCCCCATTTGGACACCTTCGGAAACATTTCATAGTACTGGGAGAAAACGCTTCAAATGAGGAGCAGCTGTGCTGGGAAAAGAGCCAGCCAGCTGCGCGCTACTTCCTCAGAAGTGCGATGGGAAGCAGAGCGTCAGAGAGTTCCAGGAGCCAGTGGCAAGGAGAACCGCCACACGCTTTTGGTTGGGATGCCAACATTCCCTCCTCTGCCAGCTGGGTTCCTGAACTGCCTGCCAGAAATTGTCCCAGAAAGTCTTTGGGTCTCAGTTTCCCTTCTTTTGGCCCCGTTGCTTGGTTGGTGTCACCTGTGAGCTCAGGTCTAAGCTTAACGTATCACCTGCCCTTCTTCAAGCAGATGCCCAAAGGAAGATTGATAAACTTAAGTCAAACCGGAATGACTCACTCCTCTGCACTTCTTCCCTAAAGCTGACCTTTTGTAAGAGTTCTGTTCATTTTGGCACGGCATGCTTCCTTCCTGGGATGAAAGAAGTCTGGATCTTTGATTACAAATGGTTATAGATTACAAGCTGGTTATAAGTTCCTAGAGTTCGGGGACCGCCTGTTTGCTGTCTATCTTCACCTCACAGTTGCACAGTTGGTCCGGCCCTTTGCATATTGAAGAAATGAATGAAAGCATGGTTGAGTGGATCTCCAGCACTTTCTATGCACCAAGATCACTTGTGGCCCATAGGAATTTCTGTGATGATGGAGATTTTCTAAGCTACACTGTCCACTGAATTTTAACTTTTAATTAATTTTATTAAATGGTCACGTGTGCAGAGTGGCTACCATATTGAATCGTGTGCATTTAAATTATCGACTTTCTAGCCGGGCGTGGTGGCGCACGCTTGTAATCCCAGCATTCGGGAGGCTGAGACCAGAGGATCCGGGTTCTCGGCCAGCCTCAGCTACCTAGTGAGGCACTCCGGAACTTAGTGAGACTCAGTTTCAAAATAAAGAATAAAAAAATAGGGCTGGGGGTGTAGCTCGGAGGTAGAATGCCCCTGAGTTCAATCCCCAGTACCGCAAAAAAAAAAAAAAAAAAAAAAAATTATCGACTTTCTAATTTGATTTACCTACATTGACAAACCTGTCACTTTCCCAGCAAATTTGAAAGCATATGAATATAGTTTTCTTTTGGGGGGAAAAACATACTAGCGCTTTCCATGATCGCCACAAGTGAACAGAGGCCAGAAGAAGAAAGCATCAAGAGAAGCTGGATCTGCCTGCTTTTTTTCTGAGAAAGCCTTGAGTCCCCCAGGAGTGACAGTCGTCAGCCTCTTGGTGTATGACTCACCCAAGAGTCATACACCCCTGCAACTGCTCCAAGCCCCCACCAGCAGGCAGGCAGGGAGTCAGGGCTGAGGCAGAGGGAAGAGTGGCACGGGGTGAGTCACCCACACCATTTCTCAGAACAGGTGTTCTTCGGGAGGCTCCTGGGAGGGCCCCTGCCCAGCCTGCCTGTGCGTGTAGGGGTGATTGCAGCTCAGTGATGGGTGTGAGGTCTGTTCTTGTTCAGGGATGTGTGGGGTGCAGGGTTACAGGGACTAATGTGCAGAGATCCTGTGAGGAATTAAGCCCAGGGGTGGGTGGGTGGACTTTGTGTTCCAGCAAATTCCTCTAGATGAGCCTCAGCATCACCTTTGCTGTCAGACAGCAGCCCTTTCTTCAGCCTCCAGCAGTGGTCCATCTGGTTACGCCCATTGGTGGAAAGCAGGGCACTTTCTCACGCAGGTGTCTGGGCCCAATTGGCACAGGTAGGAAGACAGCTGGAGAGCAGGCACCTGTGTGTCTGCATGCATGCTTGGGATCTTTGGCTTTCTGAGCTTGCTCTGTGTACAAGCTCCCATGGCGCTAGTCACTCAGCCAGAGTGCCCAAGCTGCTCTTATCCCTCAGGGATGCAGGCAACAGGTACATCTGCCTAGTGTGCCCCAGCCCCATGCCACACGGTCCCCTCTGGCAGCCTGCTTGCCACTTCTCATCTGAAAGACAGAAAGACCGTCGCTCTGGGTCCCTGACGCAGCAGAATTCTCGAGGTGCCCGAGGCCCGGGCAGTGTCTGGGTGCAGCCTTCTGTGGGTGGTGAGCCAGCTCCTGGAGCCTCGAGCTGTTTCAACACATCCAACACACCCCACAGGCCCAGCAGGCAGGGCAGGCGAAGCCCGTACTGTACACCACGCACGGGGAAGGTCCGATCACCAATTGCACAAACAATGCGTCGTTCAGGGGCTCAGGGAAGTGCAGAGGTGGCTTGTCACTCGCACTGATGCACCTCACCCTGCCCTCGCCCTGACCCTGCTTCCCACCACATCTTCCAAAGCTTTAGGGTGGAGGCATGCCTAGCTTTGCAGAATCACTGATGTCCAGGTACCTGACTAGTGCAAGAACAATGTACAGACGGCGTGGAAGTCTGGTGTCGTTTGTCACCCAGGCCTTTGCTTCTTGAAATTCCACCCAACTATGTCCACAAGTCCTGTGATTTCCACCTCCCTACTTTTCAGAGCTATTAATCCCCACACATGGTGGGACTATTCCTGTGTCAAGTGTGACTGTAAAGGTTAGTGCGAGCAGATCACCTTGGCTGCCCAGAAGACTCCTTTAAGGTTTCTTGGAGCAGGGTCTGTCTCAGCCTACAGTATGTGGCTCTGTGAATTTCTTGGGGTGCTGAAGATTAACATCTGCAGACATCCTCCCTGAGATACAGATCCCTTGTGTGAGGGCAAGGCCATTGCTGTGCTGCAGAGTCACAGAAGCTTAGATTTTGATTTTGATAGCTGCAAGAGAGTCTAAAAGTCATACCTTCATTTTGAATGTGAAGAAAACAATGGTAGAATGCAATTTGGCCGAAGTCACTCAGCTTATAGGAGGGCTACCAGATCCTTGAGAAGACCGGCCGCCAGGCAGTGCATGAGTCCTTCAGTGGAGGTTGGTTTCCAGTGGGACCTTAACTTGCTCTGGATGTCTAACTTAGGAAAAGGGGATGGATTCAGAACTATTTTGGTTACTATTTCTTCCTCCTTTTATCCAGCATCATATACTCTAAATTTAATCCTCTGTTAACCAGGGTGATAACCTGTCCCCACTTTTATCATATAATTGCTTTGCCTTTTCTTTTTCCCTAGGTCTAATTATAGGAAAAGACCCAAGTGAAACTCTTGCTGCCCAAACAGGCAAATCAAGGCAGCCTAGATGCATCTTTACATCTCTGGGATTCTGAATGTGTCAAAAAGATGTGAAAAGCCATGTGTCAAAAGATGCTGAGAAGCCAGGTGCAATAGTGCACACCTGAAATCCCAGTACTTGGGAGGCTAAGACAGGAGGATTGCAATTTTGAGGCTAGCCTTGGCAACTTAGCAAGATCTTGTTTCAAATATAAGAGGCTGGGGGTGTAGCTTGGAGGAAGAATGCCACTAGGCTCAATCCCCAGTCCAAACAAAACAAAACAAAACAAAAACACTGAGCTGTCTTGGGAGGACAACCTCCAACATTAAACCAGGGACAACATTTATTCTTCCCTTTTCCCTGATGATGTGCCTGTTATTTACCAAGAGACATAGACTGGGATGGTGTTGAGACAGGAATGGGAGTTTGACATCTTCCTGTGACTTACGTAGGTTTCGGTCAGATAAACTCCTTTGCCCTGAGGAGAGGAGTCCAGAGCTTACTGCCATGGGATAGGGTACACCACAAGATGAGTGAAGCTTCAGTGTTTTCTGTGAGCTGATGGATCCCTTCCCTCCACTTACACTGCAAACACAGGGGCCGGCATAGAGCCTCTCAAAGTAAGGTCTGGTAAAAGGATCAGTTAATGTTTTCCACAAGGTTCTTTATAGAAGGTCTTTTAATTGCCCTGCTGGAGGTCATTCCAGTTCTGTTTATGAAATACTTGCTAGTTAAGAATCTGGCTGCCTTCCTACCTGAATGTCAGGCCAGTTCTGTGGTGGGAATCTGCTTGTCTGGAGACGTCAGGGGTGTGACCCGGAACTTGGGCTGACGGTGTATGTATCCTGCTGATGTAACACTGTATTCACACTGTTTGGTAAAATTCTCTCAAATAAGAGGTTAACTTCCTTAAGCCCAAATATTGCTGTTTATATTTTCTTTGATCTCTGTCTTAGTACATAGCCTGAACACACTGTAGACAGTAAACAACTTGACTTATCAAAGGCTTAAATTAGACAGAAACATCCATTAACAGCAAAATACATATGTATTGTATATAGAGTACACATTTATAGTAAAAATGTAGTTTTACTTATTCAAGTTTGCAAGGAAAATACTTTTACACAAAAACTTATCTTGGTGAAAGATTGATTCAAAAGTTTTCAATAATGTCCCTCAAAAAATGTGATAGCAGCCAGACGTGTTGACACTTGCTTGTACTTGGGAGACAGAAACAGGAGGATTGCAGGTTCGAGGTCAGCCTCAGCAACTTAACAGAGGTCCTCAGCAACTTAATGAGACCCTGTTTCAAAACAAAAACTGAAAAGGGGGGATAGGGTGCAGCTTGGAGGTAGAATGTCCCTGGGTTCCAATCCCTACTGCCATACACACACACACACACACACACACACACACACACACACACAAATGTGATAGTGAACATTGTAGAAGGCAATAAATTAGCTTGAAGGTGTAAAATTTTACAATCACATATGTGAGGAAGCTAGATAACAACTCCAAAAAATTAAAACATAAATGTTGAGAAATGCCGCAGATATTGAACATGTCCCTGAGAGTAGATGTGCCCCAGCATGTGTTGGGAGGGTAAACTGGACACCCACCTCAGGTGTATGTATAGGGAAGGGAAAGCCAGCCTTGAGGATGCCCTGCCTGAGCTGAGAGGTGGCTGAGCTGTGACCAAGTGTACTACGAGGCATCCTTTGAAGGGGCTTTCTCCAGCCCCAAGGAGGGAGCACTGCAGCCTGAGCACATCTGGAATTGGAGACAGCACCCAGCTCCTGTTCTCCCAGCTGAGTCAAAGACAGAAAGAGGCCTGCCCATCTTATTTTAGCTGTGTGTGTGTGTGTGTGTGTGTGTGTGTGTGTGTCTGTGTGTTACTGGGGATTGAACCCAAGAGCATTCTACCTCCAAACTACACCCCCAGCCCTTATTTTATTTTATTTTATTTTTCTAAATAGGGTCTTGCTAGATTGATGAGAGCCTCACTACTTGCTGTCCTCAAACCTGCCATCCTCCTGTCTCAGCCTCCCACGTACTGGAACTATAAACATGCTCTCCACACTCGGCTTTATTTTAACTTTTTAACAACACAAGGAGCTTATGAAGTTCTTGTTATGTTGAGGTGATTTCCAGCTGGGAGGGCAGAGGGCAGAGGGCAGAGGGCAGGGACCCTGACTCTGGCAAGTAGCACTTTACTAGGAGACAATAAGTAAGAGTAGCTATCATTTTGAAGTCCCCATTGCTCAGCTCTAGAAGGTTCTGTGAGGACAGGAGGCTGAGGAAGGCTGAAAGGAGGAATTGTTTTGCTCTCTTGGGCCCTGCGAGCAGATTGAGTATCAACAATAACACGTGCTCTTTCACCGTTCCAATGTTAGTCCAAGATCACTTATTTGCAGTTTGAGGTAAAAGGATCTAAGTTGTTGCCTTAAATTGGCAGAGGCATTTTTGAGTTGGGCTTTGACTGAGCTGTCAGGCAGCACTTGGGGAAACATTGTTAGTTTTGGAAACCTCGCCTTCTGCAAGGCTCCTCGAGGTCAGGAGAGGTTAGTCCCTTTCTCAGGCTCCTCCCTGGGGCTGGGGACCTCCGTGCCCTTCATCTGCTTGTCCTGCTTCCTCGATGGAGCCTGTAGAAATCTCCAGATTTGCTTTTCTGAAAGACTCTCCCAATTTTGGAAAAAAAAAAAAAAAAAACAACAAACAAAACCCAAGCATAAGCATACACGTGGCGTTAGGTTCCTGTGTTTGGAAGCCGCTTTGAGTACGGTAATGTCTGTTCCTTCAAAATGTGTCCCTGGACTGGGGACACAGCTCAGTGGTAGAGTGCATGTGGCAGACCCTGAGTTCAATCCCCAGCACCACACACACACACACACACAAATAAATGAATGAATGAATGAATAAATAAATAAATAGGAAAGAAAAACAAGAGAGAAAGAAAAGAAAACTGTGCCCCTCCCTGACTTGTCTCATCAGTGGTTGTGGCTGACTTTAACAGGAGGAGGAGTTTTTGTTTTATTTTATTTGGGTGCTAGGGATTGAACCCAGGGTCATTCTACCTACAGGGTCTCTCGCTAACATGCTGAGGACCTGGCTAAGTTGCTAAGTCACTGAGGCTGGCCTCCAACCTGTGCTTCTCCTGTCTCAGCTGGGAGAAGGAGATTTGATGTTTGAAATACTGGATGTTTGCAGGTTGTGGCTGCCTCCACCCAGCATGGATGGGGACAGGTCCAGAGGAAGGGGCGCCCCCTGTTTCTCTGCTCATCCCCTGGGAACAGACCCCCATTCTCCTTTCTCGGTGGGAGACTCCTCAAGCAACGAAAGCGTAATGGACTCTGAGTCCCCTGAAACCCTCTTTCCTGCCCTGGGTGAACCAGTCCTGGCTGGAGGATTGGCTTCATGGTGGAGTCCTGCGGCACACGCTTGCTGTGTATCTTGAGCCCTGTTGACCTTGATGAGGTCAAAAGCAGAGTGGACCTGGCTCTTTCCATAGAGAGGCTCAGAGGCCCCTGGTGCAGGCTGAGAGGGTTCAGCGGAGGCTGGCGGCTTTCTGGGGGCCTCTCTTGCCAGACTCAAATACCTGGTGGGCACTGGACACCCTGAGCCATACTGAGAATATCCCCTTTGTACCCAATGATAACTTTGAACTTTGAAACAAACCTCCAAAATGTTTAACAACTGGCTGGGTAAACAGCAGCTCTGATGTTCTATTATTTACCAATTTCTGTGGTGTAAATATTCCCATCATGGCTGATTTAAAGCTAGCAACATAATTTCAATTATCTTGCACAATTTCTGAAAATTGGCAATGGGTGCTAGCGACTAAATTCCAGCTCCAGCTCCCTACTGGCTCTCGCCCAGCCTGATGTTACTGAAAATGACCCTAAGACACTGAGCACTGGCTTTGGAGCCAGCCCGGCTGGGTGAGGACTCCCATGTGCCTCAAATCCT
The DNA here is from genome assembly GCA_004027655.1 of Graphiurus murinus. Lineage (NCBI taxonomy): Eukaryota > Metazoa > Chordata > Mammalia > Rodentia > Gliridae > Graphiurus > Graphiurus murinus. The sequence continues at coordinate 93,027 of PVLC010002185.1, read as the reverse complement.
CCTCTCCATGTCTCACCAGACTCAAGCCAACCCTGCCTGCAGGTGGGAGCCACTCCAGTGGATGGGCAGGCTCCCCACACTCAGGACAAAGTGCCACTTCTTGGTTCACAGAAGGGAAAGGAAGGTGGAAATTCCATTGCACACACCTTCATTAAGCATTTCCTGTGTATCAGAATCTGTCCTAGGAGCTGGGAGGGACTCAGTAGGACTATGGCCTGCTCCCAGCCTAAGTGGAAAGACACCTCGGTCCTCCACTAGCTGCAGAACAGAGCAACACAGAAAACACCTTCAAGTATGTGATCCAACAAAGTGCCAAGGGAGGAGGGCAGGAGAAAAACGATGTATCCAGACCCAGGGAACTGGGAAAGGCATTGTGTATTTGAGGAACGGATGGATGCAAATCTTCTAGCAGAAGGTCAGACACAGAGTAGGATTGCCACCAACTCTGATTCATATCCAGAGTCCTTTCCACCCTGAGGATTCTGTATGCCGAGGTACAGAGACAATCTAGTAGATGCTTGATGGACTATCATTATAATCATCTGCAAAATGGAAGGCAGAAATCCAAGGGCCCATTTGTAGTTGAATTACAAATGCTGAGAGGATCTGCCCAGCAGGACCTGGTCGGCTGTCCCTGCTGCCTGAAAGTAGGGTACAGCTTTGTACTGTCCATCTCACTTGAGCTGGTGGCCATGGCATCTCAAAGCCAGATATGGAGGAAATGGAGACAGGAAGCCTGGCGGGGCTGCTTGGCAACGGAGGAAGGATGCAGGACCAGTGGCATTGTCAGCAGCAGCAGCAGCAGCAGCCTGTGGGCCTTCGCTGGTGCACTTGCTGCATTCCAGTGCCTTCCAGCAGGGCAGGGAAGCCCAACACCCGGGCAGATTGGCAAGGCCCACTCTCATGTGCGTGGCAGAGCGAGTACCATAATGCCTGAGGGTGGGGACTGTTCCTAGACTGTGCAATGGGGTAGGAAGGACAGAGGAGAGGCAAATGTCTGATGCCTGGAGCCCAAATCCAGGACCACCCAGTGAAGTCATCCTTGTCATCATCTTGAGATTCAGGGGAGCATTTAAAGTTTGCACTCTGGGAATTCTCCCCAACCCTCCCACACAGCCAGAAAGGATGCTCGGCGATGCACGTCTGCCTGCCTGTCTGCTGCCTGGGAGGAGGTGCCTGCTCTCGCCAAGCAGCCCTGCCAAAGAAGGAGGAAGAAGGGTGTGTGGGAGGGGGCAGGAGGGCTGCCAGGGAGGGCCTTTTGGGTTCTCATCTGTTCTGGGAAGAGAGGTAGAGCAAGAGGTTGCTTGAGCGAGAGCAAGGGTAGTTGTTGCCAGGTGCATGTAATGCAATGATTTGTAAGCTCTGGAGTGTGTGTGTGTGTGTGTGTGTGTGTGTGTGTGTAGTCATGAGAAAGCAACTTGAGAAAATAGACAATATTTATCTTCAGCAGTCTTTATACTAATCAAAAGTAATTTAATTCATTTTATAAGTGTATTTAATCTTCCAATCTGATTTACTTATAAATTCGATTGCTGGGATATTAAAGAATGAAGACATTCACTAGAACAATCAGGCCCTTTCCCCATCCTCTGCCAAAAGAAAGACATCTTCGAGAAAAATGGTCTATTTCCCCCTTCTTTCCCACTGACCTATCACCTCTCATCAGTGAAATTACACTCTTTTCTCCCCTTTTTTCCTCTTGCCAATTTGCTCGCTCATTCATTCATTCATTCATTCATTCACAGGTCAGCCAGCTGCTTAGTTAACATATGTATTACAGACACAAGCCTGCCATTTGTATGTATGGGTGGGAGCTCTTAAATAAGCCGATTTTAATTTTCATTTAGTAACAGGGAATTTCACTGACAAAAGAAGCATGTTCTTCTGTCAGGGAAAGTGATTACTAGAGCCAGTGGAACCGGAACGGGGCAGGGACTGGGCCGGGCGCTCTTGAGGATTCTTGCATCATGCTGGGCTTGGCCTAGATGACACCTAAGGTTCGTTCCAATGCTGATCCCATGATGTGCTATTACATTGTTTTAATGTAGTTGAATAGACATCGAGGAAGGGCCAGGGTCCCTAAACTGGATTTTTATCCCCTCAACCCCCAAGTGATCAGTCCTAACAAAGTAAATGGGGGACAGGCTCCCCGATTCACCCTGAGTCCCAGCCTTCTCTCCAGCACCTGTTGACTGGAAATCTGGCTACACTGCGCGAAAGAATTAAGAGAAAGACGATCTGAAGTCTCCAGTGTGGGGACAGACTGTGCTGCTGACTGCATATTTTTCAGGGCTTGGTGCGATTCATGTCCAACAGGGGTACGGGTTCTTGTTCAGAACTGAAGGTGATGATTGGAAATTAGGGACAGGACATGATGGCAGAAAACCGAATGCGAGACAAAGCTGTAATTGGAGCTCTGCGGCCTCTCTAAATCACACCCGCAGAGTGAAGAGGAGGTTTCACCTGGGGTCGGCTCAGTTCACTCTAATGAGCACATCTTGTGCATTACATGCACCTCTGCACTCTGGGGCCTGGGAGTGAGCTCCACACTGTCTAACCTAATGACAGGACCCCACAGCCTGCTGGGGGAACAGCCTGCATTTTGGGGTGTGTGGAGGGTGTGCTGAGAGATTTCTCTCTCTCTCTCTCTCTCTCTCTCTCTCTCTCTCTCTCTCTCTCTCTCTCTCGTACTGGGTTTTGAACCTAGAGGCATTTGACCTGAGTTACATTCCCAGTTTTTATTTTACATTACCTGTTTTTATTTTGAAACAGGTCTTGCTAAGTTGCTGAGGATCTCACTAAATTGCTGAGACTGGCCTTGAACCTGAGTCTCCTGTCTCAGCCTCTCAGGTACTGGGATTACAGGCATGTGTGCATAAGCCTCTCTTGCTGCAGCTTGACGTGACTTCCCTTTTCCTAGTCACCATTCTTATTAAAAAAATAAAAGCCAGTTTCTTGTCTCAAGTCCCCATGATAAACATAGAGAGTAATAAGTTCTGACTGCAATAATCCTTTGGAAGGTAAAGAAATTCTCTGCGGAGCCCACCCTCCTCTTGACTTCTGTCCACCAACTGAGTATAAATGGAAATGGCTTCCTTTCCCTTCCTGGTCCCAGGCTCTCTGCACAGCTGCATGAATCGGGAGAACTAGGTGATGAAGTGTCTGTCAACAGGCCTGTTTTTACAGTTGGAACTTGCCTATTGTGGGCGATGAGGTAATTTCTTCTTAAGCTTCTGGTATCCAAGGAGAAAAAGGAAGAGCAAAACAAGGTGTGTTAATAAAGGTGCGAGAGTCTCTGGGTGTTTGCTGTTATTAAAGAGACCTCAAGGAAAGCTGCTTCTGGGCCAAAAGCAAACCTTTGTCAAGGGGTTCATTTTAGAAAATTCAAAACACCCCAGAAAGAAAGAGAGAGAGAGAGAGAGAGAGAGAGAGAGAGAGAGAGAGAGAGAGAGAGAGGACAAGAGGCAGAAAGAAACAGGCAGAGAGAGGGGACAAGGCAAAGAGAGGCAGAAGGCAGGCGAGCCCTGCCTTGCTGAGATGTCACAGCAGTCTAATATAGGCTCGGGCAGTTTGATGGCTGGAAAGATGTTTTCTGTTAAGGGCTGGTGCAGCACAAGAAAGAAGTCTCCCTGTTTGTTTTGTTTTCAAAGATGCACTTTCTCTCCTACAGCTTTGCTTCTCTGGAATGTCCTCTTTGCCCATCTGTAGTCCATCTTCTCTAAAGGGCTCAGTTCAAATGCCTCATCCTCCCTGAAGCCTTTTGAGATATCTCCGGCTAGAGGTATAATTATTTCACTTCCTGCAGATCAATAGTGTTTATTATTTTTCATTTAAAATTCATTTAAATTTCTCATTGCAGTAAAACATCTAAAAATTAACCATCTTAGTCTGGCATGGTGGCACACATTTATAATCCCAGTACTTGAGAGGCTGAGACAGGAGGATCACAGGTTCTAGGCCAGCCTCAGCAACTTAGTGAGACTCTGTTTCAAAATAAAACAAAAAGGACTGAGAGTGTAGTTTGTAGGTAGAATGCCCCTGATTTTAATCCGAATACCACACTCGCATGCGCACACACACACACACACACACACACACACACACAAATTGCCCTTTTAACTGTTTTTTTAAGTGTAGTAGCATTGAGAATATTCACATTGCGCAATCAGGCAGCAGAACTTTATCATCTTGAAAAACGGAAACTATCTGTTCAACAACAATTCCCCATCCCTTCCCTTTGCCCGGGGGACCATCATGCTCTTTTCTGTCTCTGTAAGTCTGACTGGTCCAGGTACCTCACAAGTGGAGTTACACAGAAGTTGTCTTTTGTCACTGGCTTATTGCACTTAGCATAATGTCCTGAAGGTTTAATCATGCCGCAGTGTGTGTCAGAGTTTCCTTCCTTTTAAAGAAACAGTAATTTGATTTTTTTAAACAGCATTTATAATATGCTGTCTTATTTTTAAGTTGTGTGCACACATGTTATATTCTCCCTATAGGCTTCTCACTCCCTTGAGTTCAGAGTCTGAGTCTCCCTTTTAAGTCCCCAGTGTTTGGCAGATAGTTTGTGACAACTAAATATGTGGTGAGTGGAACGAAAGACAAATAGTACCATACTGTCTCGACTGGACTTTTCTAGCCCTCCGTGTTTCTCTCCAACCATACCCCCAAAGACTCAAGAGCAATTTAAACAGGTTCATGTCATCCAGGTGAGGTGAACAGAAAGAGACTGGCCCATCCTCTTGCCTCTTGCCTTGAATCAATCCCTCATCTTCTCCTGGCTAGAGACCTCTGCTTCCTTTAATGAAACATTTCCTTTGAGACAGGAAAGCCAGCCCAACCCTAAAAGAACAATAGAAATCCAGGACGGAAAGAGTGAGGAGTGAGGGAGATGGTTCCTGCAAGAATAGAAGCTGGAATTTAGGTTTTCCATCCTGTTAAATTTCTGGTTATGAATGTCATTGTTTTCAATAGGTATCTTCTGATAAAGGTGGGACTGGTGATAGTGGGTAAGGGACTGTAGAGGTCTTGTTTTGAATTGGGTTAAGCATCCTTGCTATGTAATTTGAATGTGGCTCCAAGGTTCCTGTGTTGGAAACCTAATCCCCTGTGTGACAGTGTTGAAAGGTGGGACCTTTAAGAGGTGATTATCACGAGGTCTCTGGCTTCATGATGGAGGAATGCCATTGTCATGGGAGCGAGCTCCCCCCACCCCCTTCTCATGCATTCTTGCCCTTCTGCTTCCTGCCATGGGATGATACACCAAGAAGGCCCTCACCAGATGCAGGCCCCCTTGAACTTAGACTTTTCAGCCTCCCCAACTCTAAGAAATGCATCTTTGTTCTTTATAAATTACCCAGTCTCTGATATTTTGTTATAGCGCACAAAATGGACTAATGTGTTACCTGCTTTTTGTTTTTTTGTAATAGGTAACATTAATCCTCTCCCACCCTTTCTTGCAAGTTTTCACTCTGGAAGATTTGCTTATTATGCAACTCAGGAACAATAAAGAAAGTCTTGCTAAAATTTGGCTTAGGCGGATCCTGGAGAACTAAATGCAACTTCATGCTTGGTCTGTAATAGCTATTTTTGGAGTTACTTTACTTAGCTTGGCTCATAACCCTGCTTTTCCCTTTGTTCCTCCACAATCATTGGTAATAGGGATCATGGAATGAGTGCAGGCATCGAGCCAGGCAGCCCTGTGTTCTATTAGTGTTGTGACCTGGGGCAAGCATTTCACCTCCCTGAACCTCAGTTTCCTCATCTGAAAATATGGAAAATACTACTTTCCCCATCAGGTTTTTTTGAGGGTTCAATGAGATCATGTGTGTTTGGTGCTTAGTTCAGTGCCTGGTGCACTGTGGGTAGATAATGTATGTGACTCTCCTTCCTTTCTCCTCCTGAGCTGATTTGATGCCTCTGCCATAACCTGTGGCTGAGCTGGCTTCACATGGTTCTAGGACACCACACCCACATCTGCTGCCTTGGGTTGTCTCTTCCCTAGTTTCCCACAAGCCCCATGGACACCCTATGGCAATTTATTCTTTGGAGATAACTATGCTTATGAGAAAACAGTACTGTGGTGTGGAATAAGATCCTTGTCAAGATCCTTGTTGGAAGATGGAATTTTCAAACTCACGAGAATTCAGTTGGATCTTGTCTTTCTGCTGCTATGACAAAGCAACTGAGATAATCAACCTCTAAGGAGGAAATGTTTATTTTGGCTGATGATGTCAGAGGTTTCAACCCATGGTCACTTGGCCTCATTGCTTTAGGCCTGTGGCAGGGCCCAATCATGGTAGGAAGTGTGTGGTGAAGCAAAGCTGCTGACCTCCTGGTGCTCAAGAGGAAAAAGAAAGAGGAGATGAGGGTCCCTTCAAAGGCATAGTCCTAATGACCTAACTTCTTTTCATTAGACTCCTCCTCCCAATTGGTTGCAGGTGATCAAGCCTTCAAAACATGGTCTTTGGGAACATTTAAGATTCAAACCATGACATTGAATAAGTTATCAGGGATTTTAGAAGAGCTTTCATTTTTTGATACACAGCACCTGGGTTTTTAAAAAATAATTTTATTTGTGCATTGCAATTATACATCATAGTGAGATTCAAAGTGGTACATAAATACATGCACACAGCACTTAGTGTATTTCCTTCATATTCCACCTTGCTCCCTCCTCCTCCCTCCCATCCATGTTAATGAGATGTTATTAGAAAACAGTACTATGGTGTGCATCACCTTTTTTAGAGGGGCCTAGTCTAAGGATTAGCACATGGGTAGGTGCTCAGCTATCCAACATGGCAGAGATGTAAAAGTGGCTTCTGCAGTCATCTAACAGAGCTGGCGCCTCATTGATCCAAGAGGCCTGGAACTGGAAGCCTGTTTCTCTATTCTTCCTTCTTGGACATGAGAGAAGAAAATGACTACTTCCTGCCAGGAGATATCTTGCAAAACTTTCATGGAAGTGGCATTTGATTCTGGCCTTAAAACAGGTAGGAGTGGAAAAATGTAAGTGTTTCTGGAAGAAGGAACAGCAAGAGCCAAACACAAGAGTGCAAACTTGTAGTGGCACTAATGGAGAATCATTTGGGGAATACGACACAAAAATGGAATGACAAAATAGGTAACACTAATTAAACATTGTGGTGGGCATTCTCTAAGATGGTCCCCAGTAGGATCTCTGCCTCCTGATCTTCACACCCCATGTAACCCCTCTCCTGAGTGTGGACTGGATTGACTAACTCAATTCCAATAAATGGAGTATAGTAGGAGTGATAGGGCATCCCTCTTGAGATTAGGTTACACAAAGACTAAGACTTCCTTCTTTCTCTTGTTCTATTGTGAATTATGTGCCCTGAAGAAAAACAGCTGCCATGCCGTAAGGAAGCCCAAGGCAGCCCTATGTGGAGGACCAAATGGTGAGGGGTTGAGGGACCGAGGTCTGCCAACAGCCCCGTGACTGAGCCGGGGTGTGCCTCCTCCACTTCCAGCCGAGCCTTCGGATGAGACCTGTTGGCCAATTGTTTGATTACAATCTCACGCAAGGTATTGAACCAGAAGTGTCCAGAACAGCTGTTCACAGATCCCTGATCCACCGAAACTCTAGGGAATCACTGTTTGTTGTTTTAAGCCACTAAATTTTAGGATAACTTGTTACATAGCAATAGATAACTAATACAAACATAGTGCCAGACACTATGGTAGGTGTTTTATATATATGGTACTTAATTAGCAATATTCAATGTTGAGGGGTATTATCTTAGTTCTTTTCT
>PVLC010002185.1:0-85155 GCA_004027655.1 Graphiurus murinus | reverse complement strand
CCTGGCTCATCTTAGTTATTTTCAATTGAGAAAACTAAGACGTATGCATCTACCAAACACCTGTTCCATATCTAGTAAGTGGAGAAGCTGTGATTTAAACCCAAGCAGTCAAATCCTGGACTTGTACTTGTAACTTGGACATTATATATTCTAAAGGAGCCCCTATCAGGAGGACCACATCATTTAGGCCCACCCTTGCTGTCTCTCTGTCCTGCCCTGCCTCCCCGAAGTCTGTTGGCTCCTCCGTCCTCATGTCTCAGCAAAGCTGGAAAGAGGCTTGGTAATTCCTCTTAAGTGTTCTGAACAACATCTCTTTCTCCACCCTCAGGGGCCTCCGCAAGTGGCACCATTTACTTGCACCCCTCTCACAGCACTGGTTCCCGGCCCCAGGAACCCCAGCCTCTAGTTTCCTGCTTCCTGGTCCCTGTACCCTGGGCATTTCCCATGGTCTTGAAAGTTAAAGTTAGCAGTACCTCGAGTTGGGTGGTGGCATCCTTTCTCTTACCATGGAATGGAGCTTGCTTCCTTGAGACCACATCCTATTCAAAATGCACTTACTTATGATATGGAGCTGGGAGAACCCAGAGAGGGATGGAGAACTCTAACCCAAGGGTCCTTCCCTGGTCTCTGATAAGAAAGTGGAACCTCTACCCAGTCTTACTCTCCTTTCTACACAGCTTAATGATTGGACCATGTGTGTGCTTGGTTTCAGGGCATTCCTGGGAGACAGAAACTTGCTGCTGTTCTTTTGTCACATGAGGTAGCCGCTCCTCGAGCCTCCTTTGCAGAGGTCAAGGGTTGCAAACAAGTGATGCTACATGGTGGCTGCGGGGTGGGGGAGAAGAGGACTGTGTGACATTCCTTCCCACCACAGCCTCTACTGGCAATCCATCCAGACCTTTGACACACTGGCTGAGTCTCAAGAGGTCTGTAGACGAATGGTTATCATTGGTGAAAATGAAAAACAAAGAAACATTATGTGGCACCTTACACGTCAGAAATGACCTTTAAACCTCAGCTCTCTGTTAACCCTTGGCAGGACTAAGCATCGACCTAAGGCACAGAAAGTGCTTACAATAGGTGAGTCAAGCTTGCAGGCAGCCTCTCCCTAGTGGCAGGAGAGCTGAGCTCAGGTCCCAGCCCTGCCACCCACTGACTGGGTGGTACTGGGAGGTTCACCTCACCTCTGGGAGTCTGTTTTCTTGCACGTGAAGCCAGGGGGCTGGAGCTGGACACACCTCGGATCCTGTCTAACTTCTACTCTTGATTCTTAGTGCTCTGACCCTACGTTCATGAGAGAGGAGACATTATGTCATTAATTAAGTCCACAAACATTCCTTAGAGTAAAAGGTGCCTCAGCAAATCATCTGGCTGACTTTCAGGCGATTTAGCAAGCAGAGAACTGAACCGATTTGCTCCAGTCCACAGCGAGGGAATGCTGGTTTGCATTTCCTTTCCCCTGCTCACTCAGCTAGCCCTAGGTCTGACGCAGGACTCTTTCAAAATTGGTTCAAGAAATGTAAGTTGGAGACAGCTGGGGGTGATCTGCCTACCCTCTGCTTTCTCGTAGCACTTTTCCTTTTCCAAAGGATGCTCTTTGGCCTCCAGGGGCCCCTCTGGGTATTGAAGGGCCAGTGTAAACAACCTTCCTCTTATCTTATCCTGGTTGGGTTTATCAAAGGTGACTCACTCCTGGAGGCCCTGCAAGAACTGGGGATAAAGGGTAGGAAGAACTGCCTCTCCACTCCCTTCAGGGAAGGGGTCTTTAACCTCCTATGACCTGTTTTCAGGGGAACTTGGCCCCAGGGACCTTTCCCTATTGGTGGCTTTTAGGGATACCCAGACAGACAGTGGGGGAGGGGAGCACCATGACACAGGAACCAGGGTTGGCTATAGCAGAAAAGAAAGCAAATGCTCTGAACTGTGAGCCAGATGACAGGTCCCCATGTCAAGGCAGGGGTTTCAGGCTACAAAATTCGCTGCTCTCACCTTCAAGAAACAGATTTTTTGAGTTAGATGCGGTGGTACATGCCTATAATCTCAGCTTTTCAGGAGGCTAAGATAGGAGGATAGTAAGGTCAAGGCCAACCTGGGCAACTTAGGGAGACCACTCTCCCCAACCCCTGTTTCAAAAGAAAAGAAAGAGTGTGGCATGGTGGCACACATCTGTAATCCCAGTACTTGGGAGACTGAGACCAGAGGATCGCAGGTTCAAGGCCAGCCTCAGCAACTTAGCAAGACCATGTTTCAAAGTAAAAAGTAATAATGATTTAAAAAAAAAAAAAAAAAAGGTCTAGGGGTGTAGCTCAGAGGTAGAATGCCAGAATGCACCTGAGTTTAACCTCTAGTAGTATGAGAGAAAGAGAGAGAGAGAGAGAGAGAGAGAGAGAGAGGAGAATATTAATGAGAAAAAAAAAAGATTTAGAAAAAATAAAAAGGAAAAGGAAAAAAGGGCTATATTATACCTTTAGAAATATAAAAAGGAAAAGAAATAAAAAGAATACATTTTACATTTTTTGGAATAAGTTAATGGTGATTTGATTCGAGTAGCTCAGTGCCCTTCATACTCAGCACTGGCCTCAGGTCAAATGGAGGAACAGGATGCCGGGGGAAAGGCACATTGGTTTCTGCCTCCATCAGCTGCTTTGCTGAACAGGGCAAATGAATCCCTCCCTCCCTCCTTTCCTTCCTTCCTTCCTCCCTCCCTCCCTCCCTCCCTTCCTTCCTTCCTCCGTTCTTTCTTCCTTCCTATAGAGTGAGGACCTCCTCCTGGCCTTCATGCAAGGTGCACGTAGCAGGCAGTCCTGCCCTCCTGGCCCCTCCAGTCCAGTCCGGGAGAGAGGCTCCTACCAGGACATGAGGAACGCTCCCACACACTCAGAGGTCCCAGGGTCCTGAGGGGCCAAGTGATGGACTGGGAGACCAGGCCAGGCTTTCCTGCAAACATGAGGCTCATGCTGGTCCCTGAAGGGCCATGGAAGAGAGGAGTGAGGCATCGCAGGCAGCAGGACAGCCGTGAGCAGTGGCCCTGTGAGAACTGCAAGGGACTGGAAGGCTACCAGTGTGGTCCAGAACAGAGAGAGGATGGAGACTGAGGCAGGAGGTGGGACTGGAGGGGAGGCTAGCATGGAGCTCAGGGTCACGTGGGCCATGGCCAGTCTTGTCTCTGTGCTGTGACTGATGGGTGGTCCCTGCAGGGACTGGAGCAGGGGTCACCTTCGGGGCACACTGGGTATACATCAGGCACCCAACACAATGATACTCCTCCCCATCAAGCAGCACCCCTAGCTAGGGTCCCACGCTCAGTCATCAAGAGGGACGTGAACGAGCCAATGGTAGAGGTGGGGCCGGGGCCGGGCAGGGCACAGGAGAGAGCCCTCACCGTCCACCTCTATTACAGCCTGCCTTCCCCAACGCTCAGGCCCCGCCACAGCATCCCAGGGGGAGGCTTCCCTGTGCCGCCTCTGCCAGCTCCACCCCAGGCGCCGTGAGTCACCCACCTGCATGGTGAGTCAGGGGAGGAGGCTGAGGCTGGGCGGGTAGGTGGGTGGCACTGCGGGGGGGGGGGGGCCCAATCCCCTGCCCAGGAAACCCCACCCCCCACCCCGTGAGCATCTTCACAGAGATCCATTTGCCCCTCCCCTGCATGCTGCCTCTCCCATCCTCTCTCCCTTTCCCTCTCCCCCACTCTCCCTGGGCTGCTGTCAGCAGACTGCCACCATCACCATGGCTACGCCTGCTCCAGCTCTGAGGCTCTGCGATCAGCAGGAGTCGGAGCAGGGGGAGGGAGGCTGGTCTCATTAGTCTTCCTATTGAACTGGGTTCTTTGAAAGTCAGCTCATGGTGACTGGCTGCAGATTCCAGGCCCCAAAGGCCTCACCTTGAACAGATGGGCTCAAGAGGACTGCATAGGTGCCAAGGGGGCTTATTTGCACCCACGGATGTACCCTGGCTGTCCTTTTTAAGCACTGATCCATGAGAGTGTGTTGGATGTGGCTGATTAACCAAGATTTTGATCCAGGCCCACCCACTGGGGGATTCAAGGTAGAATTCTTAGGCTTTTTGGTTGTCCCGGACAACTTGGGGCTGTGTAGATCTGAACTCAAATCCTGCCTCTGCCACTCACCAAAAGGATGGATTGGAACAAATTATGTATGTAATCTTGCTATCTTGCTGACCTTCAGTTTCCCCATCTGCAAAATGAGGGTAACCTACTTGTAGGTTGGAGTGAAGATTAAAGATAATTTATGCAAAGTGATTGGCGCATTGTAAGTGCTAAGAAATATTTGTTGTATTTGTTATCATTGCAGAGTTTGGAGATGCCCCACAAGCATTTGCTGATTTGAGGGTAACATAGACAGCAGTTTTCCCCAGCTCTGATTTGAAGACTGCCAGGATTGTGGATTTCTTTTGTTCTTTTTCTTTTGTGTGTGTGTGTGGTACTAGGGATTGAACTCAGGGGTATTCTACCTCCAAGCTACACGCCCAGCCCAATTTTATTTTTTATTTTAAAACAGGGTCTTGCTAAGTTGTTGAGGCTCACCTTGAACCTGCAATCCTCCTGTCTCAGCCTCCGAAGTACTGGGATTACAAGTGTGTGCCACCATGCCCAGCTAGGACTGTGGATTTCAAGATGGCACAGTAGAGCAATTTCTACCTACTTGTTCAAAGTCTTGACCAGACATAGGTAACCCGGTGCATGAAAATAGCAAAAAGGTAAAGAATTACCAGAGGGGAAAGTCTAAGCTGAGTGCCATCATTAGAGAAATAAGTTGCCAAAGTCCATAGAGTCTTACTAAGTCTCAAGAATCTGAGAAGAAGATGCTGTGGAAGAACTAGTAGGGACTGAAAGCAGATTGTTTAGAAGTGTTTACAACAGGCAGATACACTTGCAGGTCCCTAACTCTACACCCTACCTGCAGGAGAGGAAGTTTATTTTCTAGAGAAATAGAGCCAGAAAGACTTTGTGCTAGTGGCCTAGGTACAGAGGTAGACAAAAGTTTGTACACTGAGCCCTCTCCCTGCCCCTCCCCCAGCTGGCCTCAGAACAACAGGGGCAGGGGGCTGAAGGATTCTTTTCTGCAGAAACTGACCCACTTCAGAAAAAAGATCTATATAATATATGTGTGTATACATAAACATTGGGAGGCTCCGGAACTCACCCTCGAATAAATATCATGTATGTACTCAGAACTTACAATGAGCTCTTCAGGATCTCCTTAAATTTGAATGGCAGCCAAGGATCTTCATTGAGGGAAATGTCCAGCACAACAGAGAATAAAAGTCATCAGGACAGGAAATAAAAGGACCTGCAAAGGCAAAGAAATAATGAACAAGCAGGAGAAACTGAAAATAAAATTAGTATCTTCAGAAGTATAAGAGAAGAAGTTGCAGTCACAGGATGTGATGAAAAAGGAAAAAGTAGGGCAAGAAAGACTCCCTGGAAGTTAAAAATATGAGAGCTAAAATTTCAAAAATTTTATAGCAGTGTCAGAAATTAAAGTTAAGGAAATGTCCCTGAAAGTAAAATGAAGAAGAACAATAGGGAGAAAAAAAGATAAGGAAATCATAAGAGCAATCCAAAAGGCTCAGCATCCAATAAGTAGTTCTAGAAAGAAAGCACAGAGAAAATGGTTGTCAGAAAATTATCAAAGAAATGACACACAAAAATGACCTGGATTGGAAAGACCCAAGTGTTTTGGTTGGCATTCTTACTATTGTGCTTCAAACACTTGATAATGCAAAACATAGAGAAAGAAGAATTTTATCTGCTATAGTTCTAGAAATTTCAGTTCGTATTATACCAGTTTCCAAGCAGGAGCTGGAGCTACAGGTCCTCAGGGCATGGTGGTGGTGGTGGTGGTGGTGGTTGTATGTGTGTGCTTGTGTGTGTGTGTGTGTGTGTGTGTGTGTGTGTGTGTAGAAAGAGAGAGAGAGAGAGATTGGGAGAGAGAGAGAGAGATTGTGTCTGCTCATGGCAACAGGAGAGAGAGGAGCCAGAAACTGTAGCAGCCACACAGCCATGCCCCGAGTAATCCTTCTCCAGCAACTAAGTTCCACCTCCAGCATAGCTGCCTCATCCACCACATGAGGTCTGAGGGACACCATAGCAGTACGTCTTAACTGAAATGCTCCAAATGCCCAGGATAATAGTTGACAGTGGCCCCCAGACCTATGTACACCATTGTGATATTGTAGAACTAGAGATAGAGAGAAGATCGCAAGAATTTTTAAAAAGACAATTATAAAGCATACATATAAAACATAAAGAATTGGAATAACACTAGCCTTCTCAATAGCAACACAGGAAGTAGAATACATTGATATTCCAAGGAAAATTTATTTTTTGGCCTAAAACTTCCATTAACAGCCACTGTTAAGCAAGTGCAATTGGTAGTGTCAATCATTACCAATCAAAAAAGACATTTTCGAACATGCAAAATATACAAACATTTACATCCAACATACTCTTTCTCTGAAAGTTACTGGAAGATGCTCCATTACAAAAGAGGAAGGCTTATTATAATCTAAGGAGGTGCAGGCCTAGGAACCAGTTCATTTAGGTTATAGCAGCATTGGGGATTACAGGAGGCATTTCTCTGGGCAAACAATGGAACATTTACCAACAGTTTTGAGATGTCAAGAATTGTATAAAATACCTGGGCGTCGTGGCGCACGCTTGTAATCCCAGCATTCGGGAGGCTGAGTCTGGAGGATCCGGGTTCGCGGCCAGCTTCAGCTACCTAGTGAGGCACTCCACAACTTAGTGAGACTCGGTTTCAAAATAAAGAATAAAAAATAGGGCTGGGGGTATAGCTCGGAGGTAGAATGCCCCTGAGTTCAGTCCCCAGTACCGCAAAAAAAAAAAAAAAAAGAATTGTATAAAATGTCAATTTGCAAAGTTGTTGGAAATATGAAAAGAATCAGATGTCTAGAGAAAACAAAGCAAAAGCAAAATATGGAGGAGTTATCAACTCCAAGAAGAATATGTTGAGAAAAAGAAATCTACTCTTAGTATACTGCTTGGCTGAGTAATGAACAATATTTATTTTATGTCATCAGACACTGGGTCTGGATTTAACCAGAAATTGGTAAACAATTATGTTGGGAGGATAGAAAGCATAGGAAGGCGAGGGTGAAGGATCCAAAACATTCATTTACTATAGTGGAAAATATTTAAAATAAGTGAAGCAAGAGAACAATATATGTTTGTTATATAAAAATGTGAATGCAAATACGAAAAAATTAATGGAAGTTGCGAGTATTTGCTTCTGGGGAAGAAAATGAAAATGAGATGGGAAGATGGTCAAAGACTTTTACATGTGTTTTGATAAAAATATAAATAAAAACAGTCTGAGGATATATCTCAGTGGTAGTATATGCTTAGCATATACAAAGCCCTGATTTCAGTCTCTAGTGTATACACACATGCGCACACACACACACACACACACACACACACACACACACACACAAATGAACTAAAAGTACAATAAAAGTAACAAAGTTGAGCCTGAATTGTTCAAATGATGGCTTTACCTTCCCAATGGACACCTCAGGGGTACTTTTCAAACTCCCCAATCATCAAATCAGCAAATATGTAGTGGCAGATATGTGCATAGCTTTAGGAGACTCTCTGGAACTGGTACTGACATTTCTAACAACAGGACAACAGTAAAAACCAGCAATGATTACCACATGTTTACAGCACCCCACCAAATTAGGTATCATTACTGCCTGTTTTCAAAGTCAAGCACCAAGACCCAGAAGAGGTTCAGGGTTTTAAAAAGACTCTGACATATTAAGTGGTGGAAGCAGGACCTCACACCAGCCCTCCATGGCAGACTGTATTTCCAAAAGATGAACTCATCCCTCATGCTCTGCTCCCACCCCACATCAAAAGTGGAATCTATCTCTCCATTCCCTTGACTCTGGGAAGCTCTGGTGGCTTGTCAGTGGAGGCGATGCTGGGTGACTTCTAAGTCTATGTCAGAGGAAGCCTACCGCTTTGGTTTTGTTCTGGTGAGCTGTTCTTCTTGGGATACTCTTTTTTGGATAGAAGCTGCTATCCTGGGAGATGCCTAAGCCACATGTGGAAGCCATAGGAACTCCAATCAACATCCCATCTGAACCGGCACCCATGCCATCTATAGGAGTGAGCTGCCATCTTGCACACCAGCTGTGTCTTCAGTTGACCCCAGCCTTGATCACTATTTGACTACAACTACACAGGAGACCCCAAGTGGAGCCACCTAACTGATGCACCAACCCGCAGAACTGTGAGAGATAATAGAAAGATTATTGTTTGAATCCACTAAGTTTGGTGTGATTTTTTGAAGGTCAATCAATAAATAAACAGAACATCATCTGACCCCAAGGTCCATAATCTTTCCTCAACATCATTCTATAAGTGTTTATCAGCAGACACATTATTGGGATTTGTGTGGGGCAATTTTTACTTTGTAGGGTTTGCCAATACACTATAGGACTCTTGGCATCCCTAGTCCTTTCCCATGAACACAACACCTCTACCCCGATACCATTACCATAACTAAAAATGCCCTGACGTTATTCCAGATGATTCCTAAAGTGAGATCTCCAGGTAGACAAAGGAACTGATCTCCAAGCATGCAAATGGAAAAGACAAAGAAGTTCTTTTAGCAGGAAGGGAAAGCACACAAAATTAGGCCAGACCAACTGCAAAGTGTCGCCACAGCCCTACCACTGACATCTAAAGTTCTGGGTGAGACCTCTTTGGCCTTGGTCTCAGGAAGCCTTGCAGAAACTGTTGGGAACCAGGCCCATAGGGGAAAGGTGTGGGAATAACAAAGTCATAGAGTGTTGATGTGGGAGGGAACTGAACAATCATCTGTCCAAGCTGTTTTACACTCCAGTGAAGCCAGAGAGGGGAATGTGTCAGGACTACAACCCAGGGCCTTCCAATACAAGCCCCATGTTCTTTCTACCACTCAAACAAGGGAACGATTGTGACTGAGGTTATTTAAATGGACAAATTTACCTTAGGCATGGAGAGAGCAGTCATTTTCCTTGGCCTGATATAATTGCTGGTTGTATTAGTTTGCTAGAGCTGCTGTAACAAAGTACCATAAATCGAGTGGCTTCAGCCACAGAGGTTTGTTGGCTCACAGTTTTGGAGCTGCATCCGCACATGGACTCTATTTCAAAAAAAGGTCACATTCTGAGGCGCTGGGGGTGAGAATTTCATCTAAATTTGGGGAAGGGGTGCACAATTCAACTCCTTATACTGATGTGATCGACTCTCATGCTTTGCATGTCTTATTGTGAGAGTTACCTTCGTTTTTCTTCACTTGTTTCTTGAATTAATCCTTGGCTTCAAACTCTGCACAATACAGTGGATCCAACTGAAAAACCTGACCAGCCCAGAGGAGACAGGGGATCTGTCTCTCTCCCTGAGACGGCATGTTGCAGCCTGAGATCTGCTTTGGCAAATACAGGAAATGTTTGATGTGCCTCTAATCTGCTCCGGTGGACACACCTGCCATAGGTGTGACCTACCTGTGAGTCATACTTTGCCTTCAGAAGATTCCAAAGAATATTAGCTGACTAAGAACACCTGGGAAATGTAGTCACCATGGGGGACGTGGCATCTTGTACTTTAGAAGCACGAGGTATTTACGGATAGATCATGGGATTCCAGAGAATATAAGAAAAAGTCTAATGTCATTGGAAGTTCAGGGAGAAGTTTTTGGTCACTTATTTATTCATGCATTCTTTGAGCAGGTTCTTATTTAGTAACCAGGATGAGCCAGGCACTGTGAAACTTAATGGAGAAAAAAAGTAAACAATACGAACAATTCTAATTGTGATAAGTGATCTGAAGGCAACCAACAGTCTGTGTCCTAGAGAACAATAAAGGTATCAACTTTGAAAGTGGTCAAGGAGCCCTCTAATGAGAGAACATCAGCATTGCGACCTGCAGGATTCAGTCAAGGGTTTCCAGATGGTAGGCAGAGCTTGCACACTGAGTTGGGAATGACCATGGCGCGTTTAAGGAGGAAAGCAAATGATAAGTGGAGGGGACAAGGAAGAGGCTGGAGGACCAGGTAGGGACCAGAAAATACAAAGTGATGAGCCAGAGCGGGACAATAGGATTTTTTATAGATATTTTGAAAAGTCATTGAGGAATTTTAAGCAAGAGAGTGACATCATTTGATTTCTGTTTTTAAAAAAAGCCAGGTGTGGTGGAATATACCTGTAATCTCAGTACTTTGGAGGCTGAGACAGGAAGATTGCAGATTTGAGGCCAGCCTCAGCAATTTAGTGAGACCCTCAGCAACTTAGCAAGACCCTGTTTCAAAATAAAAAATCAAAAGGGCTGAGGGTGTAGCTCAGAGGTAGAGTTCCCTTGGGTTCAATCCCTAGTACTGAGATAAATACATAAATAAATAAATAATAAATAAATAAAAACAGTCATTCTCTTTGTAGTTCAGAATGGCAAAGATTAAAGACTGAAAACACATGGTTTTGGCAATAGGTGTGGGAAACAGAAGATGCATATATTTTTGGTGGAAGTATAAATTAGTACGACCCTAAAGGGAGAAATGTGACACTATTTATCAAAATGAGAACTGCACAAACCTTTTGACCCAGTACTTGTCTTCTATGAATTTACCTATAGCTATATTTCAAAAATCATCATGTACAAAGTTATTCACAGAAGCATTCTATATAACTGGAAAAGACTGGAAAGGACCTGAATATCAATAAGGGGCTAACTACAACAATATCAACAAATGAGGGTTTGGATGACCAAATATTGGTTGTCTACACAATGTACTGCTGCACAGCTGTAGCCATCGAGAGACTGCTTTACGTACTGACAAAGGTCAACCTCCAAGATGTACAGAGAGTCCATTTGAAAAAGCAAAGTGCAGAGCCACGTGGCTAGTGTGTATGTCATCTGGGTAAATACAGTGCGTGCATGTGTGTGTTGGCTTGTGTGTTGCCGCGGACCCTCCAGGAAGCAGGCACCAAGATAGAATTAGAAATTAGAAGATTTATTAGGAGAAATGACTATAGAAAATTAAGGGAGACAGGGAGCAGGAGGCAGGAGGAGGAGCTTGGGACAGGAGAGGGGAAGGCCTGGGGAGCGCAGCTCCAAGTCTCCGCGAAGCTCTGAGAAGACTTGGCAGGGGCTGGGAGCACCCGGGGAGTGTGGCCTCGCTGGAGGCTCTCTGCTAACTCCTCTGCTCACAGCAGGCTCTCTGGAAGACAGCTGAGCTGTGCACCTGCCTGGCTGCTGCCACCCGCATATCCGTGGACTATCTCAGTAAGGACGAAAGGACAACGCTGCACTGACTACCTGGGGAGCAACTGGGTGGCCACAGCCAGAAGCAGGCGGCAGACTTTTCACCATATACTCTTCTGCACCATTTCAAAAAATTTTTTTTTTTTTTTACTTTTAATTCAATGGCATATAATGCATCCACAATATCATACAACCACCTCCTCTATCTAGTTTCAAAACGTTTTTCATCATCCCAAAAGGAAACCCCATACTCATCAAACAATTTCCCCATTCTTTCCCCCCTCCCCAACCCTGGGTAACCACGGATCTGCTTTCTATCTCTATGCAGTTCCCTATTTTGAATATTTTATATAAATGCAACCATATCGTGTGTGGTTTCTTTCCCTTGGCATCATAATTTCGAGATTCATCCATGTTGTAGCATGTATTTGCTCCTCGTTCCTTTTTATGGCAGAATAATATTACATTGTATGAATACATCGTGATTGTTTATTCACTTGTTGATGGACGTTTGGATTATTTCCACCTTTTGGGTATTGTGGTTAGTGCTGTTAAGAATGTGTGTGTGCCTGTAGCCGGGAGTGGTGGCACATGCCTGCACTCCCTGTACTTAGGAGGCTGAGATGGGAGGATTGCTGGTTCAAGGCCAGCCTTAGCAACTTAGTGAGACTCTCCAACTTAGCAAGATTCTGTTTCAAAATTAAGAAATAAAAA
Organism: Graphiurus murinus; assembly: GCA_004027655.1. Lineage (NCBI taxonomy): Eukaryota > Metazoa > Chordata > Mammalia > Rodentia > Gliridae > Graphiurus > Graphiurus murinus. The sequence goes on along the minus strand of PVLC010002185.1, from coordinate 73,151 downwards.
ATAAAAAGGACTGGGGTATAGCTCAGAGGTAGAATGCAGTTGGGTTCAATCTCGAGTAACTCAGCCCCAAAAGGAAAAGAATGTGTGTGTGTGTGTGTGTGTGTGTGTGTGTATGTATGTATGTATGTATGTGATTTGGGGCATATACCTAGAAGTAGAATTGCTGGGCCAGATGGTAATTTCATGCTTCATTTTTTGAGGGGCGCTAAACCATTTTTCAAAGTGGCCATATCATTATCCATTCCCACCAGCAGCACGTGAAGATTCCAATTTGTCCACATCCTTGCCAATACTTGCTATTTTTTTAGAGTAGCCATCCTAATGGGTGGGAGGTAGAATCTCATCATAGTCTCGGTTTGTATTTCCCTGATTAGTGACGTTGGGCATCTTTTCCGGTGACTATTACACATTCAAGTATCTTTTTTGGAGAAGCGTCTTTGCTCATTCAAGTCCTTTGCTCATTTTTCAACTGGGTTGTCTTTTTTCGTTGACTGATCAGAGTTTTTTTTTTATAAAATCTGGATGCTAGACTCTTGTCACCATTTATGTTTTAATTCATGGAAACATGTTACCTCCTCAAAAGAGAGAGAGATTATAAGATGCAAGGGAATAAAAAGCTCTCTAATTGGGTTGTGGGTGACAGATGAGAAGCCGGGGACAGTCAAGGTACCTCAGTGCACCCTGGAGATTGATTTCCTGGGTGGGGATGCATTACCCAGAGGAGGGGCAGCCTCGGGATGGTGTGGAGGAGGGAGGGAATCCAGGGCTCCGTTTTGGACATGTTGAGTCTGAAGTGCCTGTGAGTCATCTAAGTCACGAAGCCACGTGGGGAATGCGACCCGTGAGACTGGAGTTGAGACTTCATGCTCCATCCTCTCCTCTCGGAATACTGCCAGTATCTGTAAGGGGCAACTGGCCATTTTCAGGTGAGGCGAGAGGCAGGCACACTCCTGGCAGGGGAGAAATGGATGCAGAGGCGTGGCAGGTGATGGCCAATGGAGAGGCCAGTAGGCATGAGCCCGAGAGCACACGGCATGATTTGCACAGTAGAAAGATCTCTCTGGTGGCAACATGGCAGATCAAAGGTGGGGAATGGGCCAGACAGAGGTGATCTTAGTGTAGTTTCTGCTGCTATAACTAAATACCATAGACTGGATAATTTATACATAATAAAGGTTATTCAGTTCAGGAAGCTGAGAGGCTCAAGGTAGAAGAGGAACATCTGGTGAGAGCCTTCTTGCTGATGGGAGCTTCTGCAGACCCTGAAGTGACACAGGGCATCCCATGGTGAGAAAAGCACAGATAAGAGACAGAGCCAAAGTGGCTTTTATGACAGGCCCACCATCAAGATAACTCATTAATCTATGACTGAGTTAATTCACTCCTGAGGGCACAGCCATCTTGATCTAATTGACTCTTAAAAGATCCACCTGGAGCCAGGCGTGGTGGTGTACACCTGTAATCCCATCACTTGGGAAACTGAGACAAGAGGATCACAGGTTCAAGGACAGCCCCAGTAATATAGCAACACTCAGCAATTTAGCAAACCTGTTTCAAACTACAAAACAAAAATGGCTGTGGCTGTAGCTTGGAGCTAGAATGCCCATACATCCCCAGTACCACAAAACAAAACAAAGTAACGATAACAAACAAAAGTCCCACCTAGTCCCTCCTCTTAATACCTCACAGTGGAATTAAATTTCAACCTGAGTTTGGGTGGGGACATTGAGGCTGCAGCAGAGGCAGGAGGAGGAATGGAGGGGGTGACCAAGCAGAGTTGATGGGCTGGGGTGTGGATGGCTCCGGGTGGGGAGAGGAGACAGGCCTGGAATAACTCCCAGCTTCCCGTCTTGAGTGACTGTGTGGGCAACAGGGTCGTGTCCCCAAAGCCGCTCTGGGAGGACGAGGAAGAGCAGGGCTGCGCTGGAGGAGGAGGAAGCAAATCCTCAGCCACCGTAAACTTGAGTCGGTTCCCAGTGTCTGCACCCAGGCCCAGTGTGGAGAGGAATCTTCCTTGTGTGGTGCCACTCCCCACCTCACACTGTGCTGGGGGCCGCAGGAGGTCCTTGTCCTACTGCCAGCAGGTTTGACAACTTTGGAATAGGAATTTAGGTTAATCAGACCAATAGCCTTCAAAGCTTTAAGTAAATACTAATTATTTAATTCCTGACATAAGGATTGACCCCTTTCCCTTGGCCCCTACATCAGACCCATCACCAAAGCCTGAACATGTGCCATCACACTGTCTCGGTCTTGTCCCCACTTCTCTGTTCTTACTGTGGGCAACCACGATGCCCCTTGGTTGGCTTCTCTCCTGGCCTCGGTACAGCTGCCAAGCTCCTTTTTTTTTTTTTTTTTAAGTACTAGGGAGATTAAACCCGGGGGCATTCTACTTCTGAGCCACACCCCCAGCCCTTTTTATTTTTTATTTTGAAACAGAGTTTTCCTAAGTTGCTGAGGCTGGCCTTTAATCTGTGATCCTTCTGTCTCAGCCTTCCAAGTACTGGGACTACAGGTTTGTACCACTACCCCCATCTCCACCTCTGACTCTTATCTTTAGGAGTCAATTCTTTTTTTCTTTTTTGCGGTACTGGGGATTGAACTCAGGGGCATTCTACCTCTGAGCTCCACCCCCAGTCCTATTTTTTATTCTTTATTTTGAAACAGGGTCTCACCAAGTTCCAGAGGGCTTCACTAGGTAGCTGAGGCTGGTCACAAACCCAGATCCTCCTCCTGTCTCAGCCTCCCAAGTATGGGGATTACGAGCTTGCGCCACCACACCTGGCTTTTAGGAGTCAATTCTCACTGGGATTCCCTGCTAAACCGACCACTGCCACACAAGAAGTGGGTTTAAAAGGAAGTGACCAGAGGCTCAGGAGTAACTGAAGGTTACAGGCATCTACACAGAGTCCAGTGACCCAGGAGGAAGGCACCTGCTCCTTGGCTCTGAGGCCAACACTTACCTGAGTTGCCAAAGATCTTAAATCCTCAAGCTCTCCCCTACTCCAGTCCCTATATCAATGTTAGGCACTTAGTAGGTCTCCAATAAATATCTGGGATTTTTTGTTTTGTTTTGTTTGTAGTACTGAGGATTGAACCCAGAAGCATTCTGCCTCTGAGCTATACCCCCAGCACTTTTTATTTTTTGTTTTTTTTTTTTATTTTATTTTTGTGGTACTAGGGGTTGAAATCAGGGGCATTCTACCTCCGAGCTCCACCCTCAGTCCTATTTTTTATTCTTTATTTTGAAACCAGGTCTCACTTAGTTGCAGAGTGCCTCACTAGGTAGCTGAGGCTGGCCGCAAACCCGGATCCTCAGATCTCAGCCTCCCAAATGCTGGGATTACAAGTGTGCGCCACCACGCCCGGCTTTTATTTTTTGTTTTTGAAACAGGGTTGCTGTTTTGTCACTAGGTTGCTGAGTCTCCCTAAGTAGCTGAGGCTGGCTTTGAACCTGCGATCCTCCTGTCTTAGCTTCCTAAGTACTGGGGTTACAGGTGTTATACCACCACACTCACCTAATATCTACTAATGGATAAATAAATTATTGAAAATATTTTTCCCAGAAATCAATATATTCATATAAGAACAGTCTAAAGAATCTCTCGAGTTTTTCGTGGGTTGTTTTGTTTCACACTGTGGCTGGAGAAATCTGGGACCTCTCTGGACCCCATTGCTGGCCACACTGTGCCTTCCTCCCACATCTTTCTGGAGGCCTCTTGCTGCCACCGAGGCTGCCAGGCACACGCCGATGAGACTGCATCTGCACATCAAACCTACAACTGTTACTAAGGGGTTTTCTCTCCGCGGCATGATGACAGGCCACCATCTCCCCTCCCAGGTGACGCTGGCTAATCTGAGGTCAGGTCTCAGTGGAGGCGCCTCTGAAGTTCTGCAAGCAGGAAAGTCCTTTGATAAATGGATGACCGTTGTCCCTGCTGCGGCCAGGCCAGGAGAGGGCCTGACTGCTAAGCACAGGGCATCTGAACGATGAGGCCTTCTTGGCCGTGGGGACCTGCCGCCCTCAGAGGGTCACAGAGTAGGGCTGTAGCTGGGCTCCTTGTCTACAGTTATAGGGAGTGGGATTCGCACCATGTCAGCTAAGGTTCTCAAGGTTCTGAGTCCTTCTGAGAGAAGTGAGGGGTGTGTATGTGTGTGTGTGTGTGTGTGTGTGTGTGTGTGTGTGTGTGTGACAGCGGTAGGCAGCTGGATATTGGGTTCCCGGCTCAGACTCTGGCCCGGCAGAAGTGTGCAGAGAAAAGGGCATCGGCGTGCGGGTGCTGGTGGGGGGTGGGCAGCCTCTGTCCTTTATCCTCACAGCTGCTGCTTCTCCGTGACCTGCTGCATGTGGGAGCTGAGCTGGTGGCCTCGACAGTTCCTCGGGTCCCAGCGAGGTGGCCCGGAAGGTGCGGGGGCAGAGGGAGTAGGTGGCCTCCTCATCCGTTTGACTCACGGCTGCAACTTGTCAGCACGCTGACGGGTCTCTTGTTTTTCAGTCAAACGAAGCTTTTGTTGGACGTTTGAGTGAAAAGCACGATCTGCTCACATGATCAAAACCCTACCGTGCAGAGGGGGAAAAAATCAGTCTTTATTGTGTGAGCAATTGTTGTATTCCTGGAAACCAGAAAGTATAATTTCAAGCACAGAATCTAAATCGACTTCTCTTATTAGACTGTTGGAAGGCATTTTGTGTGTGCATGTGCGTGTGTGCACACGGATGTGTGTGTGTGAGAGAGAGACAGATTGAGAGAGAGAGGTAGACTGCTTTTGCTCTTCCTTCCACCCTGCGAGACGGGGTGGCAGCTCACCATCTGGGGGACGGAGCTGGTGAGAAGAAGCTGCATGGTGCAGGCCAAGGACCCTGGGGCAGAGGCTGCCCGCATCTCTGGCCCTCAGCATGCCCAGCGCTGTCCAGGTCACACCCTGAGCACCCCGAGGTGCTGGTGAGGCTGGATGGTGATGGGTGTGTGCATGTCTGGTGTGCAGCAGACTTTTGCAGATGCCGTGTGACTCTGGCCCATTACCAGTGAGCTTTCTGATCTCCAGGCTGTGCTATCAGAGTGACCTCCAAGCCTCATTGTCCTTAAACTCCTAGATTGGAGCTCCTGCCCTGACACCATGCCCCAGTGCAGCCATCCACTGACCTGCCCCTGTCTGTCTGTCACCCTGGCAGACATCAATTCTTGATGGTTCCCGCTGACCCCTCACACAGGCCCTCACACTGCAGCTCAGGACTGTGTCCTTGCTGATCCTTGTGTTCATTTCCCACTCTTCTGTAAAGACTAACAAACTTAATGGGTTGAAACAACACAAACTCACTACCCTACAATTCTGGAGGTCAGAAGTCCTAAACTCAAGGCATAGGAAGGACTTGGTTTTCATTGGAGACTTTGAGGACACCTCTATTTTCTTGCCTTTACTAGCTTTGTAGAGGCTGCCCACATTCCTTGGTTCATGGCCCTATCCTCCATCAAGGCCAGTACCGTAGCATTTTCTAATTTCTCTACTTCCATCATCACTCCACTTTTTCTGACTTTGGACCATCTCCATCTTGTAAGGACCCTTACAAGGGTCCTTACAAGATGGTTTATGTTGAGATCGCCCACATGACCCGGCCTCATCTCTTCATCTCAGGATTATTCATGTAATCACATCTGCAAAGTCTACTTTGCCACATAAAATAACATATTCTCAGGTTCTGGGGATGCAGACATGGACATTTTGGGGGTTGTTGGTCAGCCTACCACACTCTCTACTTTGAATATTCTTCCTCTAGTGATTTACAAATCTGTCTTGCTTCTTTCAGGTCAGCTCCCATGTCACCTTATCATCAAAACCCTCCTTGGCCATCCCATAGAACACACCTGTGCTCCCTACTACGTGTTTTCTTTCGCCCTAGCACTCAGCAGATACTCATGTACCATGTATTTCCTTTTTTGTTTTTGTTTTGTTGTTGTCATTTTTGTTGTTTCTGTGGTGCTGGGGATCAAACCCAGGACATCATGCACACCAGGTAAGCACTCTACCACCTAGCTATACCCCCAGTCCTTCTTGTTTGTTTTCTGTCTCTCCCAGTGGAATGCAAGCTACGTAAGGGCATGGGTGTTTTATTGCTAGAGGCCCAGCAACCAGACTATGCCTGGCACATTGCAAGTACAGCAAATACCTGCTGAAAGAATGAGTGACTTGGCTGGGTGTGGTGGCACATACCTGTAATCCCGATACTTGGGAGGCTGAGACAGAAGAAACACAAGTTTGAGGCTAGCCTCAGCAACTTACTGAGACCCTCAGCAACTTATAGAGATCCTGGTTCAAAATAAAAAATAAAAAGGGCTGGGGGTTGGGGGTGTAGCTCAGTAGCTAAGAGGTAGAATGTCCTAGTACCCAAAAAAAAAAAAAAAAAAAAATGCTTATAGCAAGGCCAATCTCCCAGCATTAGATATTGGGTACTCGGTACTCATCTGGGCCCCTAGGAGACCGAACAATATCAAGGATAACCCAGAAACGAGCAGTTGGTGTAAAGCAAACCCCCAATAGCAAAGAGGCAGAACCGTGCAGCCCGCTTTAACCCGGTTCTCCCTGGCAGCTACCATACAATGGCCACTTTCTCCGTGTGTATCCCTGACCCAAATGCCGTGTCTGTGTTGTCTCATCAATCTTCCCACCGCCAAGTGTGGGAAGGCAGCAATATGCTGGTCTTTTACAGGACGCCTTCTAAGTCTCAGCTGCAAAGGATTTGCCCTCCATGCAGAATCAGCTTTGCTGGGTCTAGAGCTGGTGTTCCAAAGTGGTGTCCTTCCATCAAAACCAAGAACAGCCCCCGGCATCCCGCCCCCCGTCAGGCCCTGCCACCCCTGGACACAGGCGCAGTCATGCCAGTGCTCCCAGCTCTGCCGTGATCCCAGGAAGGCCAGCCAGTCAGGTGCTCACGCTAAAATCACACAGTCATGTTATTCTACTGCTCCTGGCCTCACAGCAGGCCCCGTCTCCTGTCCACTCCTGCAGAGAGCCGCCCTGGTCCTGGTTCCTGTCCCCAGCAATCAGGCTCTGTGGCCTTCGCTCCTCCAGGATGCCTGAGTGCCCTTGGCAAGGTTTAAGTGACAGGTCAGACCCCCACAGTGGGGCTTTATTGCATCTTTAAACAGCTTCCATTTTCCAAACACTTCCCTAAATACCACCCGAACACAGAGAAATAATGGGATTCCTGGAAGGCCAAGTGGCTTGCCGAACAATGGCTGACTCTGTTTGATAGCGGAAGTTCTCCTGGGCTGGCGGCTTCTCCTCTCAGGCTCTCTCTGAGGCCTGGGAGGTGGTGGGTGAATTCTCATATTCTCTCTCTCTCTCTGTCTCAGCCCAACTGGCTTTCAGTGCCCTGCTGCTTTCCTAGGTAGGCCTAGGAAAGCCAGGCCACAGTACTCAGGCCCAGTGGGGAGAAGACCAAGGCAATCCTAAAAGCTTACTGAATGCCACTTTCTGCTCATAGATTAAGCCGAGCCCAGCATCACAGAGCTCTTAAATGGGGGAAGGGCAATGAGTCTGAAGAAGGAAAACAATTTCCCTGAACCCTTTTATATTTTTATCCTTGTTTTCCATTTCATTCTGCTCTTTGGGGGATTTTCTTTCTTTCCTTCTTTGTAAAGTGTTTGTTTCTCAGGCCTGTGAATTTGCTCGGTTCCTGACTCCAATCACCTTGAGGGACAGGCCTGGGATGCTAACGATCAATTAAAATATGGAGCAGCAGCAGCGGTGACTGACATGGGTTGAAATCCAGGGGACACGAACGATTTGTTCAGGCTGGAGGCTGCTCAATCTTCCTTCAGTCGGGCCTCAAAGAATCGACCACCTCTGCTTTTCCTAAAAGAAAGAGATTTCAGGTTCTTCTTACTAACTCACTCTTCATGTTAACGAAGGCATCTCTCTCCACAGCGAAGTCCTTCAAACTTCAGCTTCAGCCTCTTTCCTCAGTTAGATTTTGATTGTTTCCTCTCCTCCCTTTTTTAAAAAAATTATCATAATTATTTCTTTCCTTTTTTTTTTTTTTGGTACCCTGTCTCCCCATTTTTCCTTGTTTCTAATTTTTTTACTCTGTAATCAGAGTAACAAATGCCCTGAGGACAGTAATGAGTGTTTCACATTAAGTATGACCTCACAGGTCTTGTCATTTTAGCGCCTGTCTCTTGAACATTCACCATGTGCCACGTTGGTGCCACACACCTACAATGCATTATTCTGCTGGACACTCAAAACTAGGTTGCTAGGGGGCTTGTACTAGGGGCAGCCATGTTAGACACTTAAAGTGCAATGTTTTAGGGAGATGTCCACCCTCACGGCCATGCAAATGTGGCATCAGCAGCTGAGAATGCCATTCAGTCCTGGACCGGAATGGTACCACTATCTCCACCTCCATCTTAGCTTTTAAGGGAACAAGGTCACTTACCCAAGGTCACAGAGCTAAAGAATAAACTGAATAAGAGCATAGGACCAGTGGACTCCAGAGTCCAAGCTCTTAAGAATGATAATAAATACATACCGAGAACATTTGCATAGCTTTTAAGGGTACCCTTATTACATATGAAGGGACAATCAAGCAACTTCAGACTTTGGAGGAAAACTTCTAACACCAAGGCCAAGGATCCAACTGAGTCAGTGGGAAAACTCAGAATATCCCCAAGCTAAAATAGTGCAGAAAGCAGATGAAAACTTCAAATGAACTAAAACCAATTCCTTATAGAATTAGAAGATATTGCATCCATGAACTAAAAACAGGATTTAAAAAAAAAATGAGCATTCAGAAAATAAGAAAACGGTTGGAGAAACTAAGAAGTCCATAACTGAAATGAATACAACTGTCCCCACTTATCCATGGGAGGTACACGTCAAGACCCCCAGTGGATGCCTGAAACTGCACATAGCTCCAAACCCAACATATACCATGACTTTCCTGTGCATACACACCTATGATCGAGTGCAATTTATAAATTAGGCACAGAAAGAGAGTAACAATAACTAACAATAAAATGAACAATTATAATAATATATGTAGTAAAAATTATGTGAATGTGCTCTCTCTTTCAAAATATCTTTTGTATTGTCTTTTCCCTTCTTGTGCTGATGAAAGATGATACAGTGCCTATCTTCTGAGATGAAGAGAAGTGAATGAAGTGAATATTGTGATTTAGCCCTAGGCTACTATGTAAGGGTTACTTAAACACAAGCACTGCATTATCTCCACAGGCCACCTAATAACTGAGATAGCTACTAAGTGACTAGAGGGCAGGTAGTATATACATCATGAATACCCTGGATGAAGGGATAATTCCTATCTGGGGAAGGACAGTGAAATGGCATACAATTTCATCACACCATTCAAATTGAGTGTACAATTTAAAACTTATGAATGGTTTCTATCTGAAATTTTCCATTTAATATTTTCAGACTACAGTAGACCACAAGTCACTGAAACTATGGGAAGTAAAACTGCAGATGAGGTTTGGGGGAGATTACTGTATTTAAATAGAAGAGGTGAATAATAAGATTGAGAAAATCGGTTAGGAAATAGAATAAGACAAAGAGATGAACAATTGGAGAGAAAAGATGAAATCAGAAAACCAATTCAAGAATTCCAACAACAAACTAATAGGAGTTCCACTAAGAAAAGAGCAAAATGGAGAGTAAAAAATGATTAAAGAACTAGTACAAGAGAATTTGCACCAAATGCTCAGAATATTGGATAAAAATAGACAAAATAATGTAAAATTTTAGAACATCAGGGATAAAGAACTAGTCACAACATCTTCTAGAAGAGAATACAAAAGATCAGGAATCAGAATGATATTCAAACTCCTCTAGACCACTGGTCACTAAAAGACAACAGAGCAATGCTTGCAAAATTCCGAAGAAGAGTGACTTCCATACTGTCCATTAGATGTGAAAATAAACTAAAGGTATTTTCATACAAGCAGGCTCAATAAATTCACTCTCCATGGACCCTTTCTTAAGAAGCTACTGAAGGGTGCTCACAAAACAAGGGAGTGAACCAACTAAGCAACCAACAAATAAACAAAAAATAGCCCAGGAAACAACTGGTCCAACACAGGAGAGGTGGGTGAAAGGAAGCCCAAGGCTACATGGTACAGTGATTTCAGAGGGCTTCAGATCAGATTGGAGCCACAGGAGAGAGGACATTGGCTATCTGGATTCAAGCAATAACAATGGCGAAATATCTGATAGCTTATTTCCTGTATTTGTCCACATTATGAAGTATTGTAGAGGCAGTTAGAGGAATTAGTGAGATACGCTGAAAAAATCTGAGCAAACATGACAAAAGAGGTGATTATTAACTCCAGGAAAAACAAAAGGTTGTACTCAAAAGAAAATATAATTAAACTCTGAGGCTTTGCTATGAACAATACTTAATGACATTTTCAGAAGCATATTAACATAAATTCTGAGTGTTAATTTATCCAAAAACGGTGAAACACCATAAAGAAGAATGATTGTGTGTATGTGTATGCGTGTATATACTGTAAAGCTAAATTCTTCTCTTCCATAGTCGGACATTAATGCATGTCTAAAATTAAAAGTATCAAGAAATATATTACTCAAAACTATGGAGGAAAATGTCAGAAAAATGACAGAGTTGAAAATCCTTGCCTCTGAAAAGTGAGATTCTGGGATGGAAACTGGGTGGAGTAAGGGATTTCTGATTTTCATTATAAACCTTGTAGTACCTTTTGATGTTTAAACACTTATTGCTCTGATCAAAATTACTATTAAAAGACAATTTCAATATTAGCTTACTTACTTACCTTTTTTTTCTCATAAAACTAGAATCCAGGGAGGAAAAAATATCACCTCCTTGGGCTGTTTTGCTCTTTGAACAGAACGTACTGCCTGATTCCTTCCTCTTCTTTATTATAGAACTGAGCATTAGTTTTAATAATTCCAAAGAGCACATAATCCTCAACCCAATATTTGACTTTGAAATTAATTTTACGGTTATATTTGACTACTCTTAGGTCACTGGTCACATGGTGAAAAGCCAGATGGTGAAAAATTTACACGCTGTCCATTTTTCTAACCCTATTTTATTTTCTCTGATGAAAAGCACCAATTGTAGCACTCAGTTTCCTCCTCTAATTTTGTCCTTACTTGAGTTCCCACACTTTGCTTGGAACCAGCTATCAAATTCAGAGGTCCCAACCCTCCAGTCTATCACGAATTCCAGAAGTGTTTATTATTTACACTATGATGCTCAACACTGATCCCCAAATCGGAGGGGGGAAGTATCAGAAATTGTCCCTGCCTTCAAGGACTTAAAATCCAATAAAAAGAGGAGGTCCTGGCCAAAACAAAACAAAAACAAAATTAAAAAAACACACACAATGAAAACAAAACAAAAACCCCAAAACAAAGCAAAACAGCCAGGCAAGGTGGCTCATGCTGTAATCCCAGTACTTAGGAGGCGGAGACAGGAGGATCTCAGGTTCAAGGCCAACCTCAGCAAATTAGCTAGACCCTTAGCAACTTAGCAAGACTCTCAAAATGAAGAATAAAAATGGCTGGGGGGGGGGGGTGAGCTAGGAGGTAGAATGTTCCTGGGTTCATTCCCCAGTACTCAAACAAAACAAGCACAACAGTAACAACAAGAAGGCAAAACAAAGCAAGACAGACCTGTGTACAGAATCAGGAGAGCAACTGAGATGCAGGAAGATGTGCTATTTGCATTCCTAGCAGGGGAGATGGGATGGTGGGAACAACAGAGCAAGCTCCAGAGAGGAGAGGCCCTGTGCTCAGAGCTCTTCCTGGAGTCCCCTGACTGGCCTTCAGCCTCCCACTCCGGCCCCTCCTGTTGTGTAGTCCCGCCCTCTGTGGGCTGAGGCTGGGTTTTGTTTCTAGATGTGCTTCTGGTACAGGTCATCCTTCTGCAGGGCTAGTTAAACTGCATCGCTTGCTACACCCTGAGTCCCACCAGCAGCCCAGCCCCCAACTCATCTGGAGGCTCCAGTTGGAATGAAAGGGTATTGTTTAACACAGAGCGGGCACAGCGTGTGACACTGGACGTGGGTCCCCTGGTTCCCACTCCAGCATCCCTTTCTCACCCTGCTGGGTTTGTGTCCCCCCGTGGGAGTGATGTGGGGAGGTTCCTGGGTGAGAAGTTCCTAAAGGGCGTCAGGGCAGAGAGGCGAAGCTCCAGGGGCTCCCGTGCCTCAGGGACTCCTGAGGATTCACAGGTCCCCTCCCAGCTCCACAGGGTCAGCAGCCACATCCCCCACATGAAGGCCTGGCAGGTGGTGTGTCCTCTGCTGACTTCCCCAACCCGCAGAGCGAGCCAGCAGCAGAGGCGGCCTCTGGGGGGTGAACTCTGAGTGAGACCAGCGTTGACTGATGTCCCCACACCTGCAGGTCTCAGGTCACCTGAGTGTCTTGTGAGAAGAGAAAAAGCCACCCAGGAGACGGCCAAGCACACTCGCGCTGAAGCTGGCCACGCTGTGACCTGGCCAAGCTGGCGTTCAGTCTCACCTCACACTCTAGTGGACGCCCGCCATGGTCGAGTCACCCTCTTCCTTTGCAAAGGCTCCCCCCTCATGGCGGCCATGAGGCTGGGTTGAGAAGATGCACGGATGTGGCCACACAGTGCCTGGCACGCTGAAGGGCTCGCTGGTGACCAGTGGTCATTGCTGCCGTCACTGTTATCCCCTCCCTGTCCCGGGAGTGCTGGCTCTCCCACAAAGAAGAGCAGAGCTTGGCGGCGGCATCCTAAACAATGACGGGAGCACTAACCATGACTTGCATTTTTTTATGATTCTGTTTTTCTCTTGACCCAATTAGAAAAGAAGAAGAAGAAGGTTTCAGTCCGTTTTCTCTTGGGTGCAGAGGTTGTGCTAGTTTGCCTGGCTGCGGGTGCAGTGTGTTAACCATCGTGTGCAGGAGGGACCCCAAGCAGCTGCAGAAGGCAGAGCTATCGGGCTCACTCTGCATCCTGGGGGCGGGAGTGGGAGGGGAGAAGACCAGTGTGGACAGTCCCTCCCCGGGCAGCTTCTGACCACCATTTTTGACCACCCTAGCTGTCCAAGAACAGCCTGAGACATTTTTAGAAGATGTTCATGCCCTGACCCACCTCCTGGCAGGATTCTGATTCCCTGGGTCTGGGAGGGGGCCTCATTGTAGGTATTTTTATAAAGGTCACCATGGGCAGCCTGGGTTGAGATGCTCTGGTCTAATGGGACCAGCTGCTGAGTTAACCCCTTCTTGTAAAGTGACACTTGGACAAACCACTCTGCATACAGTAGGCGTGCTCAGCCATCAGGAGAACTCGAGTTTTTCCTGGCTTTGCCACTCCAGGCTGTGTGTGACCTCAGACAGGCTGTTATCCCCTCCCTGAGCCTTAGTTTCCACATCTACAAAATGGAGAAAATAATGACATTCTCTCTTACACAGCATCATAGTGAGGACTAGAGATCAGGCATTGCATTAGGGTTCTCCAGATGAGCAGAACCATTAGATAGGTAAATAGGTAGATGGATAGATAGACGGATGGATGGAAGATAAGGAACTGGCTCATGCTCTTATAGGAACTAGTAAATCCCCAGATCTGTAGTTGGCAGGTAAATGACCCAGGAGAGCTGATGGTGTATAATTCCAGTCCAGTCTGAAGGCCTAAGACCCAGGAGAGTCTGGACCAAAGCGCTAGACCAAAGGCCAGATAGGGCGAAGTCCCAGCTCAAAGCAGGAAGAGTTCCCGCTGACTCGAGCAACAGTGCAATGTCTGTCCTGTGCAGGACTCCAGCTGATTGGATGAGATCCACCCATCTTAGAGCACAATCGCTGCACTCAGTCTACTGATCAGATGCTAACCTCATCCAGAAACACCCTCATAGACACACCTAGAAGAATGTTTGGCCAAAAGTCTGGGTATAGTCAGGTTGACATACAAAATGAACTTACAGGCATGTAAAGATGGTGAGCACAATACTTCACATGTAATTTCTGTTAATTGCTATTATTAATAATTATTATTATCATTGGAGAAAACACTCTTATTTCCTGTTTAACCTTACAAGTGGAGAAACCCTTAGAGTTATTCAAGGCATTTATCTAGTGGTAATTTACAAAAATTACATGCCTGTAATTCCAGTACTTGGGAGGCTGAGACAAGAGGAGCATAGGTTTGAGGCCAGAGTGTGATAACTTGGCTGAACCCTGTTTCAAAATAAAAGATATAAATGAAGGGCTTGAAGTATAGCTCAGTGGTAGAATACCCCTGGGTTCAACCCTGGTACCACACAAATAAACAACAAAAACAAAAACCGAGGTAGACAATGTCACTCTGCTCTACTCAAAAGTCTCAAAGAAAATCTGAGGCAGGCCATTGTGTCCTCAGTGGGTAATAACTTAACTCCTTCACATGCTGTTTCCAAAGCATTTTTCAGGTTCTGTCTCATTTAACACCGGGCCCTGCACTCACGAAAATTCCACGGCTTCTCTCAGCCAGAGTGACAGGCCGAGCCCCGTCTCCAGGCAGAGCGGCCAGCACAAGCCTGTGAGGCCAGCTTGGGCACCAACTCTCCCCGTGCCAGGCACAAATCTCAGACACGTGTGATGCGCTGCCTGCTCACGCTCATTGACACCTGTGTAGTCATTGGGCCTAAAACAGCAATTCTCATTTCCTCCCCAGAGAAGGGAGGTGCACCTGCCTCCTCCTCAGCTCACAGGCTGGGGACCAGAGCCACCAGCTCCTTCCTGACACCAGCCACAGTGAATGCAGGGGTGGGGCCAAGAAGCCTGGACCCCATGAGACAGCGGGAGTCAGGGTGCACTGCACAGCCAGGAGCAGGCACGCAGGGGCGAGGACCTAACTCCTGGGGAAGGAGTTAGGTGAGGTTCTCCATTCTGTAACAGGAGCAGTCAGAGAACCACACCTAACTCCTTCCCCAGGCCACTCTTCCCCTGGCATCTCGATCTGGAGAGAAGACAGATCCTAAGAGCAAAATGCTGCCGAGATGCTGCCCCTCTGGGTTCTGGATGGAAGGAGGCAGGAGTCATGTATACGAAGGGGGACCAGAAGAGGTGAGAGGTCACTCCACCCGTCATCCATGCCGGGGTCGCCTCTCAGCTGTGCTCCTGCCTCCCTCCCTGCTCCCCTCTGATCCAGTCTCCACCCTGCGCTGCAGGGAGCACTTCTAAAACGCCAATCTGATCATGTTTATCTTTCTGGTTTTAATTCCTTGTGAACTCACCAATCGCCTCTTGCAGTGGTTTTCAAACTGTTTCTGGCATAAGAATTTCCTGGGATGACCACACTGGTCCACCCAGGAGGGCTCTTTCCCTGTGACTCAAATCCCTCCCCTGGGGCCTCCCCCTAACCCCCCATCACTGCCGCATTGGAGACGAAGTTTCCTATGCATGAAAATCTGGGGGACACACCCAAACCACAGCCAGTGGGGTGGAGGCAGATGTGTTTGTGGGTGTGAGGCTGCACCCTGCTCCAGGAACTTAATATTCAAGAGCCGGGCAGGGGCAGCTTGGAAGTGTGGCCAAGGGGATAAAGCGAGGGCCAGAGGTGTGGATGGTGGGGGAATGGAGAACACTGAGGGCCTGGCTGAGGTTAGAGGCTGGGGCCCTGTGTGACTATTCAAAGTGCTCCATACCTGGGGGCAGCGAGGTTCATGGTGGGACAGATGGCGGACTCTGTGACTGAGCTTGCATGACAAGAATTTGCTGGCAGAAGCAATGGATCAGCTCCGTGGCCTAGGCCCTGGGGAAGTCATTTACACTCCCAAGACCTCAGTCGGCTCATCTGTAGGATGGAGCTAAGGATGTCATCTTTTCGGTCTACCTCATGGGGTGGTTGTGAGGTATGAGTGACACAATTTACAAGACTGGCTCCCTCCCCAAATACTAGCTATGATTATTATTCCTTGTCAGAGAGAACAATTACCGGATCTTCAGGGTCATCGTCGTTAGGTTACTACCAATGTTCTCCTTCACTCTTGCATGCTCAGGACCAAAGATTTCTGTCCCATTGCAACAGATGGACAAGTGGAATTCTCCCAGGACAGACAGCAAGCCCGCAGATCCTCTCCGTAGCTTCAGGTCACCTCTGCTAAGGCCGGCCCAGGCCTCTTTCTATCCCGCCTCTTGGGTCTGTTGTGCACAACCCTTCAAGGAGGTCTGGAAGAAAGAATGTCGTCACTGCTCTTTGCTGTACAATCCAGTGAGAGCCAACCAGAGCCAAGTGAAGAGAGAGAGAGAGCTGTGAGGAAAGGGGCGGGAGGGAGAGAAGCTGGAGGTGCAAAGTGACTCAGAGCTGGACGAAGAAAAGGATGAGCAGGGGTGAGGGTGGCTGCGAGACACGCTGTCACCTGGGTGGCCGAAGGTGCTCTCCAGCCCTCAGACTTGACACAGTCCAGGTGACAAGCGGTGGGAGCCCAGGCCAGGGCACTGGTGGGAGAAGGTGGAGACGGGGACCATCAGGAGACTATTAGGAGACACAGTGGGAAGGAAGGACAGGGCTAGCCCTCGGTGGATCATGAGCGGGTCACCAGGGCAGCACCCACTGTAAGAAGGAAGATCAGGGTAGTCCTGGTCACTGACTTGTATTTTTTGCCTGTAATCTGTGTAATAACAACAATGACATTCACCTTTTGTTGACCATCTACCTTGCCGGAAACATTACGTGCAATGCCTCTTTCTCATAAGCCACCAGTGAGCTGCATTCTACTGGCAGATGAGAGACTTGCCCCAGATCTCAAAGCCAGCTAGAGGCACAGACACTCTGAGCCCAGCTTGGAGGCTTCCTGTTCCCATGCTGCACGTGCATTCTCTGCAGAAACACCCAATTCCTTCTTTTTGTCTCTACATATACCAGTTAGGGTTCTTCCGGGAGCTCAGCCTCACCTAGACATCCCAGCAGCCACAGGACATGGCCAATAATGCCATTACTACAATTTCTTAGGGACATATTTTGAAGGCAATAACACCTCATAAACCCAAAGGATGAATTTCAACAGCACATTCAGTTTCTGAGAAACTGTTCATACAGGGAATCATTTTGGATGGGGGTGTTCAGGTCATGGTCTCCACAAACCATTAACTCATCGATTCATTCATTCACTCTTTCCTTCATGCATTCATTCACTATTATTTATTTTTATTATTTTTTTTACTATAGTATAATAGTTAAGAACTTGGATTCTGGAGGCCTTCTGCCTGAATTCAAATTGTGGCTTCCCCACTTATTCGTGTTATGAAATTAATCTTTCTGTGAGTCAGTTTCCTCTTCTGAAAAATGGACAATCCCTTTTGGAGGTGAGATGAGAGCTAAGTGGGTAAATGTCTTGAAGTGCCCAGAACCTGACTTGGCCCAGTAAGTGCTCTTGCGTACCAAAGATGCCAGGTCCCACCCTTGAGGTGCTGTTCTCTCCATCCTGCTGACCAGCCAGAACAAGGACAAAATTAGGCCAGCTGCATTTTGACCTCTCCAGGGATTTTTCTTTCAAAAGCAGATGCTACCGCCCTGGGCCCGAGACCAGAGGTGCCAAACACTGCATTTTGCTTTTGGACCTGGGAGCTGGCTCCAACCTCAAGCACGAAGGCCTGTTTAGGCCGGGCAGCAGTGTGCTTTCTTCTGGCTAGGTTCTTCTTCCTAAACATGCCTGGTTAAGGCAGGAGAGGCTTTTCGGGAGCCAGAGGCTGGCTCTAACGAGGGCTCGTCTCCCTGGGAGGCTGGCTGATGAAGATCGAGTCCCAGCACTGGCAAGGCTGACCCCAAGCACCTCACAGCAGAAAGCAGAGCCCGATAAGAAAAGGCAGAGCCGTAAGTAGGACACTGGCTTGGGCTTTGTTGTCTGCTAAAGTCGTCCGCTGTCCCCAGTGCTTTGTGCCTTGGATCCTGACTGCCTCTCCATCAAGGCGACAGCCTGTGATCTCTCCTTTTTGCAGCTTGGACAGAACAAGGCTGAAGTCTCATTTGTCTGTCTGAGATAGAGACTTGCAGAGCCAGGCAACTTGGAAAAATGAAGTGACAAAAGGAGCCAACCAGCAATTAGGTAATACAGCCTGCCCGCTGGGCAGCCCTGCTCAGAGCTCCCCAGTGACTGGGAGCCCAGGGGGATGGGACACGTGGATTCTGGGGCTGGAGGTGCACAGCCATGCATGAAGGGAATGGCCCAGGTGTGCAGCCTGGGGAAGTGGCTGGTGACCTCACCTCTCCCAGCCTCACCTGTACAGTGGCTGAAGAGTGCCTCTCTTCCTGGGAGGTACAAGACCCTAATGGAATCCTATGGTGCTCACAGGTAACCTGACGGGTGATCAGTAGCCACAGGTTCCTTCTTCCTTGTGCCTCCAGGGCAACAACTTGCCCATGGAGGAGCCAGCCCCGGCAGGTGCCCCCCAGGCCCTGGCTAGGCTCTGTGGGTATCCTAATCCCTCGTTGGCATGTCCCCAGGCTGGGAGCTGGGAGCTGGGAGCCACCCACAGTTCTCTGAGCTGCAGAGAGACCTTCCTGGGGCTGCAAGACCCTCTGGAAATGAAAGACCTCTGCACACACCTCTGCCTCCCCTCCCCCATCCTCTGTCATGGACAGAGTGACCCTGCCCGTAGTGTAGCACCTGGCACGTGGCCAGTACCCTGTGATTGCTTCCCTCTCTCCAGGCCTCCCTCCTAGGCTCCCTCACAGTCACCTGCTGGAGAGGCATCCTTAGCACTTTCTCTGGATGAGGGAAACCTAAACAGTAGAGTTCAGTCTTGGCTGTGTTTAGAACCACAGGGAAGGCTAAAGAGCCTAATGCCAGGCTGAGTCCCAGGCCATCACAGGAGGAACTGGGGTGCAGGCCCAGGCCTCAGTGGTCTCCTAAAGCTGCTAGCCAAGGAGGAGAGCGCTGTCTTAGCAGCTGGGCATCCCCCAGGGCTGACCGAACAAGGCAGCGGCTGCTAATGTTCTAGAGACTGTTGGGCCAGCTTGGGAACGCCCAGGTCCTTTGCTTTCACTTCCTAGAGGACAAAGTGGTGTAGGGGAGAGGATGCGCCTGTGGGGTGGTCTGAGAGCTTCCCTCCTGCTCTCCTCTGGTCCTTTCTGGCTGGGTGCTCTTGGGCCAGTTTCTTGGCCTCTCCCAGCCTGCTTGCACACGGGTGTTTGGGTGGTCGCTTGTGGCCTTTGGGTAAAACAGTTGATACCCATCTGAAGCTTTATGAAAATTGATTACCTCCCTTCCTCTGCCCTCTTCTGCTGCCCAAGTTTGGGGCATTTTTTTCTGTTATTCACATCTCCCCAGAGGAAGTGAAACTCAGATTAGTTCTCCCTCTTGTTGGCAGCGTTGCTCACGGGTTGAGTGGATGCAGAAAGGGGTAGGGAGAAGCTCTGCAATGCAGGTGGAATCCTGCTGGCCCTCAGGACTGGCAGGTCTTGTCCATGCGTGGTCCAAGCCTGGGTGAGGAATGTTAAACCAAGGAACTTTGGTTTGCAGTGGGCTATGCATACAGTCCCGGTTGCTGGGTGCTGGGGCTTCATCAGTGGGAGAGTGATCCTCCTTCCCTGTCTCTGGAAGTAGGTTTGAGAAGCAAGGATTAAGGGCTGCCTGGATGGCGAGCTGTCCAATGGGTATTTGTGGGGCTAGGGGTGGTGTTACCACAGAGTGATGCTGGGTACTGGGCATATAGAAGAACCTCAGTCAGTACTTCCCTTGAAATAGTGCTCCTTGTCCTTTTCTTCTCTGTCCACCATCGTCCCCCATCTCTCTGGGCAAGACTTCTTCCAAAGCTGATTAGAGGTATCCTTGTTGTCTTAGGAACTTCAGGGTTTTTAAATATTCAAAACAGGCCTTTGAACATTGTCTTAGCAATCTTGGTCTACTATAACAAAATGCCATAGACCCAGCAGCTCAAACAACAGGGATTTATTTTCTCACAGATCGGGAGGCTGGAAAGTCCAACAGCCAGGTGTCAGCAGGGTCAGCGCCTGGAGGTGAGCATCTTGGGTTGCAGGTGGCTGCCTTCTCTCTGTGTCCTCGCATGGGACAGAAACAGATGGAGACAACAAGAGTGAGAGGCTCTGATCTCTTTTTACCAAGCTCTAATCCCTCATGGGGGACACCCTCATGACCTCAATCTAACCCTGACTACCTCGCAAAGACCACACCTTCAAAAACACAGATACCATCACATTGGGGGTCAGGACTTGTTACAGTTCATGTTGGGTTGCTTTCACAATCTACCATAGATTAGGTAATTTAGATGGAACAGAGATTTCCTTCTTATGGTTCTGGATTTTGGAAAGTCCAGGGTGAGCCATTGCACGTGCCCAGAGCCTTCTTGCCACATCATCCCATGGTGGAAACACACACACAAGAGAGCCAGAGCTCAAACTCACAGCCTACAGCCCTTTAATTTATTGTTGTTGTTGTTATTATTATTATTATTATTATTAGTGGTACTGGGGATTGAACCAGGGTTGTTCTACCTCTGAGCTACATCCCAGCCCTACTTAATTTTTCGTTTTGAAACAGGGCCTTGCTAGGTTGGTGAGAGTCTCTCTTAAATTGCTGAGGCTGGCCTTGAACTTGTGATCCACCTGTCTGGGCCTCCCAAGTATTGGGATTACAGGTGATGGACCACCATCCCTGGCTCCCCCAGCCCTTTTGTAATGGGCCTGGATTCATTCATGATGACAGAGCCACAGGGGCAGAATCACCCTGAAAGGCCAGAGGACTTTAATGCTATTGCTTTGAGGATTACACTCTCAACACATGCTTTTGGGGGGACACATTCAAATCACAGCAGGCTTCAGCATATGAATTTGGGAAGGGATATAATTCCGTTCATAGCAAGAATTGAAAGGGAAGGCTTGAAGGTTGTATGATATAGAGTTTTTTTTTTTTAATCATAACAATAAACTGGAAAGAGAAGAGACAAGAAATTTCTCCACTTCCCATCACAACCACTGCTACTGCCACCACGGAGTTCTTCAGTCCCAAAGACAAGAACGGTGCCCTGGAGGTGGGGAGGGCAGAGGAAACAGTCTGGGGTTTGACTTTGGAAAGAGTTAGGGATAGAAGACAGGACACTGGAGTAGAGGGTGTGGGGGAGCAAGGCAGAAGAGACAAGTCAGAGGGAGAACAGTTGCCACAGGCCTGGGGCTGGTGCCAGGCTGACCTGCAGGAGACCACAGGGCTCAGCAGAGCCAAAGCCTGCTCCCCTGCATCTTGGGGGTGCTGCTCAGTCCCTGGGGGTGGGAGAGCCACTTCAGTGTCCAGCCCTGCCTCTGAATGCGCTTGTGTTGAAAGCTGCCTATGTGCATCACCCATGGAACAGATGCTCACTTGTACCCAAGGCTGTCCAAAGCCCCTCTGAATTGCCCTACTTAAATACCAATCTGCAACTGCGAGTGGTAGCACATGCTTGTAATTCCAGTACTTGAGAGGTTGAGACAGGAGGATTACAGTTTTGAGGCCAGCCTCAGCAACTTAGTGAGACCCTTTTCCAAAATAAAAATATAGCTGGAAGTGTAGCTCAGAGCATAATGCCCCTGGATTCAATCCCCAGTAACACACACACACACACACACACACACACACACACACACACCAAAGCCAAAAAAAATAAACACCAATGTTCAACAATGTTCAAAGGCTAAAAGAGTCATAATTTCCCCCAAAATAAACAGAAGGGAGCTTTAGTATCCAAAGGCAGGAAGCCTCCCTGCTCTGATGGGACAGGAGAGTAGTGAGACCCCTCCCTCGTTATATAACCCAGGCAATTACATAACAGGAGCAGCACTGTGGAGCAGTTACCTGGGTCTGGGAGCCAGACCATCACGTGTAAGTTTGGGCTTTGCCCCTTGCTAACACAGTGATCTTGGGTAAGTTTCTCAATATCTCTGTTTCCTCCCCTGAGAGATGGAGATGAAAACAATTCCTATCACATGGGTGTTAATAAGAATTAGATGAGCCGGGCGTGGTGGTGCACGCTTGTAATCCCAGCATTTGAGAGGCTGAGACCGGAGGATCCAGGTTTGCAGTCAGCCTCAGCTACCTAGTGAGGCACTCTGCAACTTCGTGAGACCCTGTCTCAAAATAAAGAATAAAAAATAGCTGGGTGTGGTGGTGCACGCTTGTAATCCCAGCATTCGGGAGGCTGAGACCGGAGGATCCGGGTTCGCGGCCAGCCTCAGCTACCTAGTGAGGCATTCCGCAACTTAGTGAGACCCGGTTTCGAAATAAAGAGTAAAAAATAGGGCTGGGGGTATAGCTCGGAGGTAGAATGCCCCTGGGTTCAATCCCCAGTACCGCAAAATAAATAAATAAATAAATAAATAAATAAATAAATAAATAAATAAATAAATAAATAAATAAAAAATAGGACTGGGGGTATAGCTTGGAGGTAAAATGCCCCTGGGTTCAATCCCCAGTACCGCAAAAAAAGAGAATTAGATAAGTTAACTCAAGTGAAGTGTTTTTACTAGTTCATGGCACACACCGATCCTGCCCAAAGAAATGTTAGCCATCATGATCATTCATGAGCACACCCATAGGTAGGGTCTGAGAGCCAGTCAGGAGAGATGAGGTGAGGTCAAGGGCAGGGGCAGGAAGGGGGCAAGCCTGGATCAAGATGTGGTATCTTGGTACCTAGCCATCCCTCAACCTTCATTTCCTCCTTCAGAAAATGGAGACTACGTGAACTAACATTTGCAATGTGTGGATGAAGTCAGTGTAAGATAAAGACTTAGGCCTATTTTTTCAGATAGGGAAACTGAGGCACAGATGTTACGAACTTGCCCAATATAGCTTGGAAATTTATATGCTGAGATTTGTCTGCCCCCAGACACATATGTGTCCAACACTTCAAATTGTTGGAAATGGAACTTATTTTTACTCATTATGGGTTGTTAACAGGATAAGATGACATTTGCTAAGCAAAGGGATAAATTTGTCTTAAGCCTAATTTTTCAGTCATTTTTTTTTATAGGCTAGCAGCTTTTAAACTAGAGAGTATATAAAAATCCATGAGAGCTGACATCTACCTAGAAATATTAGACTCTTCTGGGTGTTGGTGTCTATTAGTGACTGATAAGCCTTAAGGTACAATAGCCCTAAACTGACAAACCACCCTTACCAACATCCTATAAAACTAAATGGTGTAGAAGTGCCCGAGCTGCTGCTCATCTCGGGGAGTAGCCAGTACCCTAAAAGCACAAGGGAAGGGTTTACAAGCTTCTTAGGAATTGCTGGAGAGTAGGTTTGACCCGTGCTTATAAACACAGACAGGTCTGGTGACCCTGGCTTGACTTCCATCGCTACATATTGCTCTCTGTGTCTCCTTGGGCAAACTCCTCAATTTAATATTCAGTGGCATCCATATGTGGTTAAAGGTCTGTGCTCAGGAGACCTTCTACAACATCAGTGACTCTCAAAGTGCACGGTACCAACCTCCTGTTTAAAAGGCACCTGAGGTGTTTGTTAAAATGGCCTTCTCCTGTTCTACCAAATCTCATCTTCTGGGAAGAGGGCCAGGGAATCTGCATTTCTTACAAGTTCTCCAGATGGCCCCAGGCCCGCTATCTCCCACGGGCACCCCATCCCTCGGGCAGGTGTGGGGACACACAGCAGACCAGGCATCTTCCTGGTCCATGCTGCTCCAGGTCGGCCTGGGAGTTTTGCCTCCGTGGTGTTTTAAAAACACCATCTCTTTGAGGATGGCTTCCTCAGGAATAGTGGCTGTGACTCTGTTTCTAATCTGCCCAGGGCCGAGGGCTGGGGCTGACCTTCATTCTGGGCTCAAACCTGCAGAGGGGCCCGACTCCCCACCTCCCTAAAGGGCTTTGTAGAACCAAAGCCATCATTCCGGGCTTTGGTCCCTTCAAGCACATTAGACCAGCCAGCTTCAGGAAAGGCACGCATCCTCGCGGGCAGGGCCATCTGCCCACACACCCAGCCATGACTCAGCTTCGCAGGCTGGCACACAGGCCCGGAGCTGTGCGGCACCGAAACAAAGCCGCGCTCCCTCGCGCCCTCCCAGGGCCGAGCGGCACCTGCAGGGCCGCCTCGCTCCCTCCCTCCCCTCCCGGAGGCGGCGCAGGCTGTTGCCAGGCAGGCCCGGCCCGCGGCGGCTGCAGTTGGCTCCGGCCGCCCGCCGCTGGTCGCCTCCGCCGCCTCCGCCCGGTGAGTCACCCCGCCCGGCGGCCGCCGCCCCGCCGCTCTCACGCCCTGCGCATGCGCGCGCCGCTCCGCCTGGGCTGGGCGCGGGTCCTCGGCGCAGCGGGCTCTCGAGAGGCCGCCAGCGCAGCCTGGCTTGCGTCCCTACACATCCGCTTCCTCCGAAGCGGCTCCCTCCGCAGTCCTGCCGCGGCTGGTGTCAGTCCAGCCGCGCGCCAGGGGGAGGGGGAGGGGAGAAAGAACACCCTATCACCAATCTGTCGGTGTGTCCCCGGCCTCCCGGATGCTGGTCACGCCCACTGCACTGACGGCTTCCGAGGCTGCCACCCTTCATCCTTCGGCTTTCTCCTTCCAGTGCCTCTCAGAGGTCGCTGTCCGTGAGACTCACCTGGGGGAGCGATAAAAATCCGGATGGCAGACTGATCCCCACCCATGAACTCAACCACTGGTGTGGGACACAGGCATTTTGTAAGGTTCCCTGGCTGATTCCACCGTTCGGCCAGGGTGGCAAGCCACGGAACTAGCCTCGAAATCCCCTGAAATGCAGGCTTTCAGTTCCGCAGGGCTGGCGAGGGGCCTGTGAGTCTGCATTTCTGACAGCCTCGCTGCGTGCCCAGGCCACTGGCCTGAAGGTTACATTTGGGGCTGCAAGCCACCCTCAAAGCTTGTTTCTCCATCTTTCCTCTTGTGATGAGGAGGGCTTGAGCTTTGGATCAGATGGACGGAGGTTGGAATCCTACCTCTGCCTCCTCCTAGATGAGCCATAATGCGTAGTAGAAATAATGCCATGAACGCTTACCAAATTGCCAATTCCAATCTCAAAGACTTGAGGGCAACAAGAATTGTGTGCACGTATTTTTCTAATACTCTGTACCCCAATATGATGTAAAATTACAATGCAACCAATACAAAAAAAAAAAAAAAAGAAATTGGACACTATTCATTGTGGGTAAAACGGGGAGGGGGTGAACTGTAATTAGGGGCCAGTGCTGGGTGAGGGTGTGGCCCCTCTACCTCAGGAAGGCCAGCTGTGTTGGAAGTTTAGCTCTCCAGTGGCCCTCTTGGTTGAGGGGCCAGGGAACGCGGAAGCCCAAGAAGAAACCTTCCAGCTCGCCTCCTCTCTACTCTTGTTCACAGGAGTATGGAGTCGAAAGCCTCCAGTCCACCATCTCACTAGGAGCCCAGGAGACAGATGCAACCAACCTGAGTACGGGAGCCTCACTTCTCGGTCTCATTTCCCCCTCCAAAATGGCATAGCCAGGGTTCAGTGTGCAGGCTTGCTTTTCCTAGGCTTCCTGGGGCTGAATCTCATCCCTCCCTCTCGCTGATTGTGTGACCTTGGGCGGCGTGACTTAAGGTCTCTGAGCCTCAGTTTCTTCATCTGTAAATGGAGTTATCAACATTGCCAACTTGCAGGATTGTGTGAGGACTGAAAGACAATTCTGTAAAGCCTCAGATGGGTGGCTGCTGCACAGGGGCCTTCCCTGGGTGTTTGCTATTATTATTCTTCTCACTGGACACATGAGCAGCCGGAGGCTCTGAGCTTTTAAGTCACTCCTAGGTTTGTGCTGTCCTTTCTCTGGGTTCCTCTCAGATCTGAACGCCCTTGTTAACACCCTCATGGCTTGGTCAAGGCTGGCCAGGCATGCTGGTGGTGGACTCTATTATTGGTCTGGCTGTCCTGAGACTTTAGCTGGATGTGTCTCAATTTATGGCCCAGAGAAGGGGCTGGAAGCCAGAGGCTCTGGAGTAAAGCTCTCCACGTCCCCCAGAACTGCTGATGAGGCCACAGGCTGAAACTATGTGTGACAGGACATAGGTGAAGTTCCTAGTTAGGAACCGCCTAAATGCAAGGCCTTGGTAGGATTTTCTTTTAATGCACATGAGAGTGTGGTTTCTTTCAAATCACAGAGCTCCAGTGGATTTTTTTTTTTTCCTAAACAAACTTTCTTCCACACAAAGCCCATGGACATGGAACAAGGAGCTGAGATGCAGAGTTCTGGTCCCGCAGCACACCTGCAACACCACAGCCTTATGATTGTTCTTGGCTTTTCATGTCCTGCCCGCGCCCTGCCTCAACAGTCAGCTTTTCCAAGGCAAGGACTACGTCTTCCTCCACCTTGAATTCTTATCACCAAGCAAAATGCCTGACACCTAACCTAATCAGTGCTCACGGAGCATTTGTTATCAATTCCAGAAGAACGGAGAGCTGCAGAGCTCAGGCAGGTGTCTCGCTTCTCTGTGTCTCAGGCTTCTCCTTAAAAAATGGGGTTTGGATTGAATTTGATCTCTGAGGCTGCCTCTGACTCTACCAATCCCTAAGCTTGAATTATTCTTCTTCTCGTCATAACCCACTTTATTTTTTCATCATAGGTATACATTCCTGTCTTTGACCTTGAATTTGTTTACTCCTTACTCAGGTGGGTGGATGAGCTTTGTACGATGATTCGGAATGCCCTTCTGGTTAAGACCTAGAACTCCTTTATTTTCTCAATAAATTCTTCTGGATGAGGCCATTGGTCTGGGGATGGAGCTGGCTGCCCTCCCCCACTTACCTTGGCAGCCTTTGCCACATCTTTGGGCACATTGGCTCTGTGTCCTGGGTGGAGTGGACACCAGCCCCATTGCCCACGGTTCTGTCTTGGCAGAGAGAATGTGTGGACTGTTTGAGTCAAGGGAGCACCCAGTCCCATTGGACTCTATGATCCTACGGTCCCACGAGACCGCCCATAGGAATACGTAAGTGACACCAGCCCCCATCCTTAAAATACCTCCCACATTTACTCATTAGGACTGAAAGAATCAGGACAACATAATTTCTAGGGGAAATTTTTTTCCCTTCCAGGAAAGCAGTCACAGTGGGATCCTCTGTAACATTAGCCTAATGCTTGGATATCTGCCACCAACATGGTACCACGTTTGGTAGATCGTCTGACAAGATGGTCACACACACACATCCTCTCATCCAAAGGTAGAATCTGTTTCCCTCCCCTTGTATCTAGGCAGGCCCTGTGACCTGTTTGGCCCAATTGATGAGACAAAGAGGCACCATTCCAGTCTGGGCCTAGGCAGAGCCAGCAGCCAACCCCAAGGTCTCAAGTGTATGAGAGACTCTGGTCTAGCCAGCACAGTCCATTCTGACATGGCACTGCTGAACTCTGCCCAAAGTTCTGGCCCAGAGGATTGGGAACAATAAAAGCATCTGGTGATTTAAGCCACCACATTTTAGGTGGTTTGTTACTCAGCAGTAGATTACAGAAATACTATAGTGTCCAGACACTAGGTTCTACAAAATAGTGGTTCTACCTTCCATCTTTGAGGTCAGGCCAACACCTGCATAACTTGTGTCCACCTCTCTTTCCATGAGTAAGCCTCTCGACATCTGGCTACCAAACAAGTAATTGAAATTGGGGGAAATGTCCAGAAATCCCAGAGACCCCCACCACCACTCATCAGAGACCCCCCACCACTCATCTGCCTGAAATTAATCCTGGAAAACAAGAATGTTCCATCTGGAAGCACTTGGGCTTGCGAGTGGGATGCCTTGGCTTTGAGTTCCAGTTCTGTCCTTTTCCCACCATCTGATCTTGGACAAGTTTCTTTCTCCAAGTCTCAGTCTTCTCATCTGTAAAGTGGGATAATAATTGTACCTATTCACAGCATGTGTGTGAGGGCTATATAATGCCAGGATGTTTCTCAGCATGGTGCTGGCATATGGAAGGTATTTAATAAAGTGTAGCCGCTCCCCTTCTGGATGCCTATACTCTCTTCTTGCTTTTCCCATCTGTCTATAGAGGGAGTAAAAATTAAGCAAAATATAATAACCTAGCCCTGCTCCAGCCAGTAAGAAAACAAAGTCACACATCACCAGGGTCCTCATGGTATTGGTGGCTATCATCTTCAGAAAAAATGTCAATGATTTCTTTGGTGTAAACAAAAAAATGTAGAATGCATAGGAGGGGCAGACAAAAGGAGCCATATGATGGTTGGCCTTGGATTTCTACATGGGTATCACTCTTTGAATTTATGATTAGAGCAAGGTCAAATAGAAAGGGTTAAAAATTAATTTATGGCTTTGTTGAAATCAAGCACAAGAAAGCAGCACATTGGTTAGCACATTTTTTTTTTTTTTGCAGAAAAATAAGAAAAATCAAAACCTAACCTTCTACCATCTGCTGCAGATGATTTTGTAGCTCTCTACAAGGATCTCATTAGCATCTTCCAAGAAGCTGATTGTAGCCACCAGCATAACAGCAATGAAGAAAGGGGCACCCACACTCACCCACGCACACCCGGAGCCTGCTGCAGTGAGGCCTGGGGGCCCTTGCTGCCCTCTCCCAAAACCCTCCTTCAGATGCAGGAATTCCACAGCCAGACAAAAGCTTCTTTGCAGCAAAGAGAGAGTTACCCTTTAAACAGATCTGCTGCAGGCATGCGAACAATGAGGAGGAGAGATTGGCCCAGGCGGAGAATAACACTTCAAACCTACATTTGCCACTGGTGCTGGGCCTCCTGGGTCTGCTCTCCGTGGCCTAATCAAGAGCTACATATTCTGGAGCTTTTCAGAGCTGGGCCTGCAGAATCTAAGGTGCAGGGAGCATGTGCCCTCCCTCTTCCATTGCCTCAAATCACCTTCCTGCCTCAGTCCCCAAGGAGGGCAAGGCTATACAAGACTGCTCTCAACCAGCTCTCACCTGCTCAGCGGCTGCACGAGGAATGTCGAGCTATGAGATGAAAATGTCACAGAAGGAAAGGAGGCAACGGCCAGGAGATGATTAAAGGCATTCTAATTGTGTCCCCCACCACACACACATCTTTCTCTAATTATTTTCTAGAAAAGTGTGTGAGGCTGGAACCTGAGTGTATGTGTGAGCATGTGCATGCGTGCATGTGTCTGTGTGTGTGTGTGTGTGTGTACATACATATATACTTACCATCCCCCCCTTATCTGTGGTTTTACCTTCTGAGTTTTCAGTTATCTGTAGTCAACCACAGTCCAATAATATTAAATAGAAATTCCATATTTTATGGCCACATTCACATAGCTTTTATTACAGTATATTGTTTCAATGTCCTATTTTATTATTGATTATTGTTGTTAACCTCTTACTGTGCCTAATTTGTAAATTAAACTTTATTGTAGGTAGGCATGTATGTGTAGGATAAAGCATAGTACATACGGGGCTCCGTTCAATGCATCATTTCAGGCATTCACTGAGGGTCTTGAACTCTAGACTGCAACTTCTGTCTGTGTTCATCATTCATAAAACTCAATGGCAACAATAAACTACTTTGAGGTGAGTCTCAGCTAAGGCTCTGAACATGAGCAGTAGTGGAAGTCGGGGGTGGTGGTGCACACCTGCAATTCCAGAACTTGGGAGGCTGAGACAGGATCATCAGCAACTTAATGAGACCCTCAGCGATTTAGGAAGACCCTGTTTCAAAACAAAAAATAAAATAGAGCCGGGCGTGGTGGCGCACGCTTGTAATCCCAGCATTCGGGAGGCTGAGACCGGAGGATCCAGGTTCGCGGCCAGCCTCAGCTACCTAGTGAGGCACTCCGCAACTCAGTGAGACTCGGTTTCAAAATAAAGAATAAAAAATAGGGCTGGGGGTATAGCTCGGAGGTAGAATGCCTCTGAGTTCAATCCCCAGTAACGCAAAAAAAAAAAAAAAAAAAATAGGGTGAGGGGTGTAGGTCAGAGGTAGAATGCCCCTGGGTTTAATCTTCGATGCCAATAAATAAATAAATTTTTAAAATATGAACACTAGTGGAATCCAACATGAACCAGCTAGTCAGACCTGTATGACTGAGGAACCAACACCAACCAGCTCAAGCAAAGGGCAGGGAGCTCGCTGATCCCCCACTAATGAGAGCTCAAGGGGTGGCCTGGCCCACACAGCAAGGAGCCAGGAGCACAGGGGAGGTTTTAACCCTTTCTTTGGCTCTGTCCTCTCTCATGGCTGAGGTACAAAGGGAGCTAAGGATGCAGATAGTTTGGTGCTTACGTCAGCACCACTCAGCAGCCCTTGAGGGAAGACGGGCTTTTCACCAATAGCTATAAAATCTAGGGGGGAATTTGGGGTTGGTGCAGCTTGGATCATGCAACTGTCCTTGGGCAACCAGTGAGGCCAGGGGCTTGGGGTCCGAGCCACATAAGGTGGGGCAGGACAGTACCTGCAAGGAAGGCAGAGGATACAGTTACCAAACATAGGGACCCAGGGAAACTGCTTCTCCAAATCAGCTGTTTGCCCAAGCGCATAAAATATGTTCAGTATTCACTAGATCTCTCTCTTCTCGTGCCTCCAGATTTGGTTCTCATGGCCTAGGTGCTACCTGGAGGAATCCTGAGTCGTGGCTGAACATCTCGTGCCAACCAGAGCAAGTAGAGCCATGAGCGAGCAGGGCTCCTGAGGACACTCCCAGGGAAGGCCGTTCCTCCCTGGGTTCTGCTCCGGCCTGAGTCACGACACCCCCTTCCTGCAGCACTGCCCTCGCCCACTCACTGACCACGCAGGCCACTTGTTCGAGGGTGGGGCTGAGGCTACTCTACACCCTGGACCAGTGGTTGCCCTGGCAACAAACACAAAAGACTCCTGCCTGAGGCAGACCTGCCCTCCTCTGACCCCTACCAGGGTCCCCACCATGAGTCTCCAACAGCTGCACCTGGCCGCGTGGATGGGGAACTTCTTTTCACTTCTTGCCTCTGAGGCCTGCAAGCTCTTACCCCGAGGCTTACATAACAGTATCAGCTAATAGTACTGTGAGCACATGGTTCTGAGCACTCTAATTATATGAGTTTATTTTATGCTGATGCTGCCCTGTGTGGTATGTGTAATTGTTGTTATCCTTGCTTTACAGACAAGGAAGCTGAAGCATTGAGAGGTTAACTCATTTGCTTGAAATTACCTGGCATTTAAGCGGCAGAGCTGAGGACCTCGGGCATTGAAGTGGATAAGCATGCAGGCCCAGGAGCCAGACCAGTTCTGTCTGTCGTGCTGTGTGACCTTGGACAACTTGCTTAGCTTCTCAGAGCCTCAGTCTCCTCATCTATAAAATGGAACTTCAAATTCTCAGTCATTCCAAGGCTCCCCCTCCCCTCTTTTGGCCTACTTTCTCCTTCTAGCTACAATCAGTCCTGTAGCTTTCAAAGGCAGCTACATGCTGAATCTCAGAGCAGGATCTGTAGAGGAGCTCTCTCCTCCAAACTGTGGACTCTGAGCCACTGGAATGTTCCCCTTGAACATTCATTTGCACAATAAAGTTATCAAAATGGAACTATTGCTTTTCCTCACCTAATCCCCATCCCCCGCCCTGCTCCAAGTCATTCCGATTTCAGCACATGGAACCACCATCTACCCAGCTGCTAGGCTCAGCACCTAGAATTTAAATTGGAGTCCTCCTCTTGCTGGCCTCACAACCAATCTTTCATTACATCCCCTTAGTGCAGCCTCCAGAATATATCCCAAACACAGACCATCTCCTCCACAGACTGCCTCCACGACGGCAGCTACATCCACCCCAGCCTGGGGCTCTCGCCTGCACCACCACGGGCCTTCTCTCCGGCCTCCCTGCCTCCACCCTCACTTCATCTTCTCAGTGTGCTCATTCTCAGCTCTCTGCTTAGAGCCCTTCTGTGGCTCCCCACTGCTCCTGCGAAAAGCCCAGATTCATTTCTAGGTCCTACTTACCCTGGTCTCGGCTCACTCCTCTAAATTCCCCACCTGCTCTTTCCTGCTTCTTTGGTGACAGCACAAGGTCCATCTATTTTGCTCACTGCTGGGCCCCTGAGCCTGGAACAGTGCCTGGCACACAGGAGAAGTGGGAGCTGCGTGTGTGTGTATTTGCTGAGTGAGCGAGGGAGTGGCTGACCGCACCAGCCTCGGGGACCTTCTTTCTCTCCCCCAAACCCACCATGCTTCTGATGCACCTGCTGTCCCCGCTGCTTCCCCAAGCTCTGCGCTGTCACTCCCTGCCCGTCCTTCGGGTCTTCACTCCGTGCATCTCCGCCCTGCTTGGTCATGGGACTCCTTTTCACAGCATAGATTGCACCTGAAATCACCTTCTGAGTTCGTTCAGGTTGTCTCGCTCATCACCCCCATGAGGGCCGGTCAAGGGCAAGGACCTCGTCTGTCTTATCAATGCTGTATCATTAACCTAAGATGGTGCTTGGCACAGCAAAGGTGCTGGATGAGCAATCATAAGCTGCCTGACCAAAATTTATGGTTGTTGTGAGAATTAGACATAGATTAAAGTATATATTAAAGCAATCACTTGGGAAAATTTGTTTTCTCTCTCCCCCACTCCCCTCACATCCTGGGGATTGAACTCAGGGGATTCTACCTCTGAGCCACATTCCTAACCTTATTTCATTCGGAAATGGGGTCTCGGTAAGTTGCTGAGGCTGGCCTTGAACCTGCGATCCTCCTGTCTCAGCTTCCCAAGTACTGGGATTGCAGGCATGCACCACCATGCCTGGCGCAGTTTCTGGTAAAGCTAAGCATACATTATTGAGGAACAGCACTTTTCCTCCTAGGATGCACACAAAAGCAATTGCTACATATACCCAGAGGACTCCTTAGTCATGAATGCTTGCAGTAGCCTAAGTCACAAGAGTCAGACCTGGAGATAACCCCAGTGCCCATCAGTACAGGAAGAGACATACAGGCTGTGGTCTGCTCATACAATACAATGCTGCTCAGCAAATATTGGTGCACATAAAAGCACAGATGAATCTCACAAACAATATGTTGATCCAAAGCAGCCACACACAAAAAGGACATACTGTGCGATTCTATCTCTATGAGATTCAAGAACAGAGGAAACTATTCCTGGGTTGCCCAGTGATCCCTTCCCATGCCACTCGCAGACCGAGAGAGTGATGCACACACGCAGCTTTTATATACACGGAAGTGAGACAAATTGTAAGGAGAGGGAAGGATTTGCATTAACAAATGGCAGAGGGGTCAGTGCGGATGCTGTGGGTGGAAAGAATGTCTTTAGCCTCCCTAATTTTGGAAAGCTATGTGCAAGACTGCCCCAGCCAGCAAAGGTCTGTGGAACAGCTGGAAAAACACAGAACTTTCAAAGAACGCCGAGAAGGATGCTGTGGCTTCACGCAGGAATCAGATCTCCAATGTAATGCACACAGAGAATATGACCCCAGCAGTCAGTGTTGCTGTGGCAGGTGGCTTCCTGCCCAGCCAGGGAGGGGAGGCAGTGCTGGCGGGAAAGGAGAGGGGGAAGGGCAGAGGGGTGACAAATCTTTTTTGTGTGTGGGGCCCTCGTCCTCAGGGTTGTATGGGCCAAGGATGCTCCTCCATCTGGTGGAGAGCAGAGTCCCTCCAAGGGGCCCTTTTCACTTCATCTGAAACTATCAAAAGAGAGAACAAAACAGGAAGAGGCCATAGGTAACTACATAATAACCCAAAGATTAAGATTTCCTTTCTGATCAAAGCCTCCAGAGGCAAGGCACCGAAGGGCAAGGCCCTCAGCCACTTTCCTATCATTTATCTGTAGCATTGCAGCAATGGCTTTAGCTAGCAGGGAAACACAGAGATCAAAACAAACCTCTCACTGTGCAGCCAGAGTCCTGAGAAACCTAAACTCAGCAGAATCCAGAAAATGTACAGTGATGGGGCCACAGAATGGACCACAGAGAAGGAGCTCCCCAGGCACACCCAAAGGGCTGTCTGGGTTTGACTATGCTAATCATGTGCAGAATTTACCATGGTTTGTCTCCTCAAATGCACTTCCTTCAAACTGATGAAGAAATTTCTTCACTACCTGGAAAGTTGGGCATGTGTTTTATTGTTCTCAACTACATCTAGTTTAAAAAAGAGAATTTGATAAGTGCAATTTAGAACAAGTGGATAAGTACCATTGAAGATTCCACGTGGTAATTCCAATCATGTTTCTGTGGGGAGAAAAAAAAGAAAATAGCATGTATTCTCACAAGCACTACATCAGCCTGAAGATAATCAAGGAGATGAGAGGGGTCGAAAGTTCGAGAAAGTGAGAACTTGGATTTCAGTTTGCATTGAAATGCTAAGTGTACTCATACCTAAAATTGACAGCATGGCTGATTATCCCAGAGTGAAATCGAGAGAAATGAAGAGGGGAAGATTCGAGATCAGTCATCTGTGGGCGTGACAAGGAGTCAGTGAATAAGCTCAGAGAATCAAGAGCCTGCAACTCAGCAGCCAGGAGACGGCCCCAGGCATCATCCTGCCCAAGCGATCACCTCTGGTTAAAGGACTGGAAAGCAGTCACATCGAGTCCAAATCTTAGTGGTTATAGAACAATGGCTGCAGCAAATCATGCCGACAGTAAGTTACATCAACCAAGATGAATTCTAACTAGGCCTATATTATTTAGATGATATGTATGCATTTTACCTATCCAGTCCTTTTTGATCTTAGAGAGAATTACTCTGAAGTGTTTTGCTTCTGTTAACTTGATCAATTTAATCCTCACAGTATTCTTAGAATCTGAAAATCATTATCATCCCCATTTTACAGATGAGGAAATGGGACATCAAAAGATTAAATGACTTGCCACAAGGTACACAGCAGGCAAAAGCCCAGCTGGAATTATTCCCAGAAGTGGTCTTAACTGCACCTCATCTTACTGTCTCCCACAGTGAGAGGAAGCCCAGAAAGGGCAGCTCTGAATAACCAGAATATAAATGCCTTTATCGAGAAGAAGCTCTAGGCCGTAATAAAGGAGCTTGCATAATTACCTAACACATGGAGGAGATGGGGGCAGATCAAGGATTAGATGGTTTGGGGACCATTTGAAGTCATCGAGTGCCCTGCTTTCTTCACATTTACTTATTTACTTACTTATTTATATTTATTTATTTATTGCGTGTATGTATAAAACTGAGGATTGAACCCAGAGGCACTCTAACTCCAAGCTACACCTGTACCCCCAGCCCTTTTTAAAAATTTTTTTCCTTTGGAAACTGAGTCTCACTAGGATGCTGAGGCTGTCCTTAAACCCATGATCCTCCAGTCTCAATCTCCCAAGTGCTAGGATTACAGGCGTGCACCTCCATGCCCGGCTTCCTTCACCTTTTTACTTGGCCCTGCCTGGCAGCGTGGCCTCCTCCACAGCTGGCTCCCTTGGGCAGGGTGGTTGCAGCTCTCAGATGTCATACTGTCAGAGAACAATGGAGAGGAGGGAACAGTTTATTCACCCTTCTCTCTTTTTATCAGGTAGAAACACCTTGTACAAGAGGCTGGTAGTAGAATTCCCCTCACATTTCACCACAGAAAAGGGGAATGGGTGCTACGGGTGGCTGGGATCCATGGCACACTGTGGAAATATGGAAGGGGCATTTCATGTTGCCATAGTAATCAGGGAGGGTGATGAGCATGCAGTGGGCAGAGCTGGAAATAGCAGATGACCTGCAGGGCATGGCACGGTTTTCAAATGGCCCATTGACCATCTGCACAGGTAGACAAAAATTCCCAAAGCTATTTGAGCTGAAACCTCTATGCTATATGGAAACCCAAAGCATCTTCATAATATACTGCATTTTCTAGAAAAGCAACTGTTGTGTTCCTCAGGAAAAGACCATGTTTTGTTTTGTTCAGAACTTTTCCAAGAGTTGTTCACAATTTTGGAAAATCACATTAGCAATGTCCACACTACTCATGGAAATTGAGTTTCCAGCAAACCGTCCGTGGGCATTGTGAGGTGTGGCCATGTTGCCTTGCCGGAGGAGTACTGAGAACAAAGTAGCCAAGAAAGAGAAACGCCCCCTGCCCATTGCTCTGCCCCAAGATGACCTAGCCACTAGCACATCAACCAGCAGTTTACACGACTACTCCTGTCTCCTCCCCCTTTCTTGTCCCATAAAAAGCTCCTAGCCTGTAAGGAGGCGGGCTCTAATCCTGAGTCAGTTGCCTCCTTTCAGGTTTTATTCCTGAATAAAGCCTGTTCCTTGCCGTTGGGGCTTGCTTTCTTTGTGCCCAGATGCCCCAATCCCATTCAGGCTGGCACGGGAGCAGCCACATTCACAGCGATGCCAGGTGTGGCGCTCGCACCTACAGCTGTGCTGTTTCTTCTAGGCTAATACCACTCAATACTTGCTAGCATATAGCATGTCATGTATTGTAAATTATTTTCCTTTTAATTCTATTCCATTATACAGTTATTGGATGTTTTGGAGTTATGAGGTCAGGAATGGTGGTGCACCCTGTAGTTTCAGCACTTGAGGGTCTGAGGCAGGGGGATTGCTTGAGCCCAGAAGTTCAGGGTCAGCCTGGGTGACATAATGAGACCTCATCTCATTAAAAAAAAAAAAAAAAAAAAGGCAAGAGCCAGCATGGTGGTGCATACCTGTAATCCCAGTACGTGGGAGGCTGAGACAGGAGGATTGCAGGTTTGAGAACAGCCTCAGCAGCTTAGTGAGACCCTGTAAAAAATAAAATGGGCTGGGGGTGTATCTCGGAGGTAAAATGCTCCTGGGTTCAATCCCCAGTACCAAAACCCAAAAAACAAAAAAAAAAAAAGGAAAAGAAAAAAATTATACATGTAGAGAGATTATCTATATATTTTATTTTAGTAAAGGGAAAGTTACCAAAATATTTGTTATAAAAAGGAGTTAAGCCGGGTGTGGTGATGCATGCCTGCAACTTGTGAGCCCCTCTGCAACTTAGTGAGACCCTGTTTCAAGATAAAGAATAAAAATTGGACTGGGGGTGTAGCTCAGAGGTAGAATGACGCTGGGTTCAATTCCCAGTACTGCAATAAATAAATAAATAAATAAATAAATAAATAAATAAATAAATAAATAAAACATAAAAAGTAAAAATATTTTTTTTAAGCCAGCACTTAAAAAATTAAAAGAGGGAGTTCAGTCTGACAGGAATGAGAGCCATGGTTTGGACCAGTGAAGATTCCCCTCCTGGCACTGAGAAGGGGACTCACTCCCCAGAAGTCCCTCCCTGGGCAGAGGAGAGCTGGTGCCAGGTCAAAGCCAGCATTCATCTGGGAAGGAAGAAGCAAAACTTGGCTCTGGAGTAAGTAGCCAGAACTCTGTGCTCCGAGCAGGTTCTTTTTAGCGCCATCCAGGAGAGGAAGAGGCCTGAAGTCAGGGGGCAGCGCTCCAAGAAGGAGAGAGGAGGATGTTCCTGAGGAGAATAGGCTCTCAGCCACCACGGCCTGGGCAAAGTGCCACCGACCCGGGCCACCTTCTTGCTTTGCCTCTAGCTGCACCAGGCAATCCGTTTTCTATTACCATTCTTTTTTTTTTTTTTTTTTTTTTGCGCTACTGGGGATTAAACCCAAGGGCATTCTACCTCTGAGCTACACCCCAGCTCTATTTTTTTTTTTAATCTTGAAACAGGGTCTCACTGAGTTGTAGAGGGCCATGTCAAGTTGCTAAGGCTGGCCACAAACCTGCGACCCTCCTGTCTCAGCCTCCCAAGTACTGGGATTACAAGTGCGCACCACCATGCCTGGCCTTCTATAACAATTCTGTTCTCCTTGCTGCTTTGATACCAGGGTGGCCCCCCAGCCAGCCATGAGCCTTTCTGTCCCTGAAAAGGAGACTCTTCAGTGAGCATGCCCCCCCCTCCCCCCAGTGCTCTGATCAATGCAGCATCCTTGTGAATTTGCTTAAACCGGTGCAGTATCCTAGAACTGAGCTCCTGACAAAGGGGAATAGGGGGATGCTGGAACTTTCAACACTGAAAAGATGCTGGGAGGCCCTTTCTGGATCAGCAGTGGCTTCCTTGAGCTAATGGAATGCTTTAATAAGGGCACCCACCTGCAGAGCCCACTAAGTTAATCTGCCCCACCTGGGGAAGAAATGGGAGACCTGGAGATGGCTACCACATTGTCCCCGTCTCTCCCTGGGCTTGGGGCTTCTTTGAACACTTCCAGGCTCTGATGGCTTTTGTCCTCTGAGTCACAGGAAG
Organism: Graphiurus murinus; assembly: GCA_004027655.1. Classification (NCBI taxonomy): domain Eukaryota; kingdom Metazoa; phylum Chordata; class Mammalia; order Rodentia; family Gliridae; genus Graphiurus; species Graphiurus murinus. Next base: position 35,070 of record PVLC010002185.1, on the reverse strand, counting down.
CCATCTCGGGGCTCCAGTTATCCCTATTCCTCCTTGGAGGAAAAGTTCCTTCTCAGGGGCTGGCCCCCTCAGCTCACCCCCAGGCACCCGGGTTGGGCCTGCTGTCTTCACTACAGAGGCAGGAAGCTGCTAGCAGGATTTCCTGCAATTCCTTCCTCATCTCTCTCCTTTTGCATCTTAAATGTGCAGAGGAGCAAACTCCCTGGTTTGAACCTCAGTCGAACAGGTAGTTAGAGAACAGGCGCCGGTGTGCCTCTCCTGCTGCAGCTGAGGCAAGCACCAGATAAGAAAAAACACACAAGGCTTTCAGCAAAACCAAGCCATGGCAGATTGGCAGATTGGACCTCTAGCTTTCCTCCCTTCATGACAGAAGGGAGGGAGGGGGCTGGTTTCCTCTCTAGTCCCGAAGGTTGTCTGGTGGAGTGGAGAGTTCCAGAAAAGCCAGGTCTCTTAAGCTCAGATGCAGTTAATGGCTCAAGGGCCCCAACTGCAGAAGAAATGCCTGGCTACTAGCAGTTCCAGCAGTACTGGGACCAGAGAGGAGGCATTCGCTCCCTGGACACAGCAGCCATGAGGTATGCCCAGGGGCTGCTGCTCAGGGCTGCTCAACAGAACAGCTTCTTCCCGTGGCCCAAAGAGCTGTGGAAATCCATCCGTTTACAACATTTACTGCTGAGTGTCTATACATGCATATTCCAAGTGCTGGAGGTGGGCCTGACTGAGATCACTACAGAAAGACCACCTAATGCAACAGGTGCCCTCAGCAAGTACCTCTTACAATTAAGAGTGACAATAAATGCTTGGATAAGTTATTAGAATTGGGGAGGGGATAGGATAACTGGAGATTGAATCCAGGGACATTCTCCTTTAGAGCTACACCCCCAGACCTTTGTATTTTTTATTTTGAAACAAAGTCTTGCTAAGTTGCTGAGGCTTGCCTTGAACCTATGATCCGCCTCCAAAGTACCAAGATTACAGGCACGCACCCCCACACCTAGCCTAGAAATTGTTTTTGAATAAATATCCATGAAGGAAATAAAAATGTGAAAACAAATAGCAGGTAGCCACACATTTGTAAGAACAGTGGACTTTGGACTCCAAGGAGGCCTGGGAGGGTGTGGGCCAAAAATCAACACTAGATGGTTCTAGGTGAGTTGATTATGAATAGTTATTGTCCAAGAAATCTTAGGAGAACCTTTGCTTACAGTCAGTGTGCTAACGTTCTGTTCACTTAGTCAAATCGTCTCTGTATTAGATTCTTGGGATTCAGAGAACATCCTGTGCTCTAACCCCACATTCCTGTTGAGGGGCAGCGATGTTAACAGATGCAAACAATGGAGAGTTACAGTTGCCATTGCAGGGCCAGGGCCAGGGCACGGAAGGGAGAGCGGAGGAGAGAAGCTCTGTGTCCATCTGATCCCTGTTTTATGTTGGCCTATAGTTTAGAGCCTGTGACACAGAGGCCTCTCACCGTTTATTGAACAAGTCATGTTCAGGCAGAGCTTCATGGACAGGGTAAGTGGTCAGCTGAAGGATGATGTCCCTGGCTCCTACCTCTGTACCAGCTGCCCCTGTTCCTTCCTTAGTAACATCGATGACGTGTAGGTGCTCTCTGACCCACTGCTAGCTTCCCTCTCATCAAAATTGCCATATGTCCTTGTGTTTTTATTTCCCCCACAATAATTCTTTATTTAATCCTGATCCCATTACATTTCAACCTGCTCTTTCTCATAATTCTCTGCTTCATGAAGGCTATATTCTCACAAAGATGCAAAATGGTTTTCTAGGACTCTCTCTTGTTCCTGAAGTATATGGTCTTCAGAAATACGCTCTTTCTTCCTCGAGGCTGCCAGATGATGTTCAATTTCCTTTCTTCTCCAGGACTCTAGAAGTTAGCCTGTAAGGGAAGGAAATGTGTCCAGATCTACTGCTTGCTAAAAGACAGTGTGTGTGGCTCTCTCTTGACTCCCCTACTTTCTATTTGGTGGATGTTGGCGGAATCCCTTTCTCAGATATACAAATGGAGAACAGGGTAATGTGCAGAGCTTAGGGCAATGCCCAGTGTCTACAAGATACGTATTCCTTGAGTGTAGCTTTGTAGGATTGAAGCAATGTCTTCTCCATCACATAGTATTTAATTAGTTGACATTCTGAATAGATCCAATGTGCATGCATATGTGCGCGCACACACACACACACACACACACACACACACACATACACACATGTCCACAGTGTGTACCATTATCAGGGCACTTCCTGTCCCTGTCATCACTAAAAAAAATCCTTTGTCTCCCAACACAGACCACCAACCTATGCCTATATCTATGCCTAACCACCCTCCACCACCATACACATATGCACCTGGCTTTCTGCATATTGTTTTCTGTATTAAAATAGGGCTCAAGATTTCTAAATAAATGCAGAAAGAAAGGAACTATTATTGAAGTCAAGAAGAAGAGAATGGGGTACTGCTTTAAAACACAAAACACAAACAACTGAAGGATGGATTCCCAATTCTTTTGCTTGGTCCAGGCCCTGTGCCTGTAAGCCAGAGATCAAAATCTAGAAAGAAATAAAATGTATAGCTTCCTTCTTTGGCATGGGAGACTGGCTCCATGGCAGGTGAAGTGAGGGTGCATGCACAATTCTGATTTAATTCTCAAGTTGGCCTCACGGGATTTAGAATTACTCTACATTTCTCCCAAATTTAGCTCAAGGTGGGGTTGTGAGTTTTATTGTTTTGTATTCTAAATAGATATTTTAGTAGAAAGTTGACAAAGGTTATATTAGATACCAATGAGCAGATACCATTTAAAACCAGAATCATATGCTTATCACATTTTTTTTTTTTTCCGTACTGGGGATTGAACTCAGGGGCATTCTGCCTCCGAGCTATACCGCCAGCCCTATTTTTTATTCTTTATTTTGAAACAGGGTCTCACTAAGTTTCAGAGGGCCTCACTAAGCAGCTGAGACTGGCCGCAAACCCGGATCCTCCAGTCTCAGCCTCCCCAATGCTGGGATTACAAGCATGTGCCACCATGCCCAGCTTGCTTATCACATCTTTATTCATTTATTGCTTTATCCAACTAATATTCATTAAACGGAAATCATGTGCCTGGCCCTGTGGTAGACACTGATAGTGAAAAGCCAGCTCCTGTCCACATAAAGTTCTAGTCTAGTGGGTATTTCAGGATCCAAAGAATTACAATGCAATAGGATCAATACTTCAAGATGAAGCAGAATGTGCTTCCTGTCTACGCTTCACTCCGGGCCATGAATCAGACTTTGTGGGAGAAAACACTGGAATGATAGTTTGGGGCTGAGTATTGAAGGGTCTTAAATGATGCATCAAAAGTTTAAACTGACAAAAGGGACTTCAGTCAAATGAGGAGAGAAACCAGTAGAATGGTGGAAGGGGATCCGAGGGGGAAAAAGGAAGCTTGGGAAAGGGAACAGTTCAAATAAGTTCATGTCCAAACATGAAGGCATCACTACCAACCTCACTACATGTATGGGAAGGGAGGCGTGGGGAGCTGGATGAGATACAGAGGGAAATACACCAGGTGATGTATGCATGTATTTGTCCCACTCTGAATCTCTTTATGATGTAGTTATAATGCACTGATAGAAAAAAGCTTAGACTTTGATGGGGTGGGCACGGAGGAGTTTAATGCTAAGATTTAGGAAGTTACTCTAGTAGCCAAGTGGGAGGTGGACTGAAATGAGAAGAAGGGAGAAGCAGAAGGCGAGGGGCTGTCCCAGCCGGCTGGTAGAGACACACAGAGAACTTGAATTAAGAGTAGGAGCACAGGAAACAGAGATGCAGAAGACATGGGAAAGATTTGGCAACCGAGTGCATGTCTCATGGGTTTTAAGGAGCAGAGACCCTGGAGGTGAACCAAGTTCTAGCTTGGTCTTGGAAGATTAGTATGTACTAACCTACTCTTTCCTTTATGCTTACCTTCATTCAGCACATTAATTCCAATCTTAGGCTATAAAATATGGTGTGTTAAAAGATTCTACAAAGAAAAGTCCAAACAAACCACTTGAAGAAATAACAATAGTATTTCCACCACGTAATCACTGGATTCTATGTTTCACGGTCAACTGTAGCTAGCTGGTACATCAAAAGCCCCCCATCCCCAGCCAAGCATTTACCTTTTTGCATTCCCAAAGAATAGGTATTGGTTGTAATTTTCCATGTGAAACTAGTGGGGCAGAAATGCAGATTTTACCCAAACCACAAGGAGCATCAACTGTCAGGACAAAACAATGTTCTCGAAATCTGATCACTCAGTCTTAAATATTCAGAACTGTCACTCATTTGAAAGGAGAGGGTAAGAATAAACTTGGCTCCCCTTTAGATCAATCAAAATCTGTTTCTACTCTTCAGTATGTGGATTCCCAGTAAAATTCCATTCTGATTTACCAGTCTCTGAGGCCTGTGGGCATAATAGAAGTCACAGATTCTGTGACTGATTAATTTCCAACATGAGAGGTAACTTTCGCTTTTCAGGGAGACAGGAGGGAAGGAATGACATGGATAATTAAAATCCACAGATAGCACAAACACCCAATTTAGCCATCAATTTGAAATCCTCCTCCACTGATTTTTTTTTTTTTTTTTTTTTTTTATTAGAGATGCCAAGTAACAAGGCTCATCCCACCTTTTGGGACTGAATCTAGCAAAATGTGAACTCATCCGAAGGCAAGCAGGCGGGAGCAAAAAGAATAACAATGAGAAGTCAGGGTTTGTTGGCCTTCCTGGGTTTGAAGGTTGACCTCTCTGGCCCCCCTCCATTGGCCTCATTTAGAGGAATCACAACATCAGCACTGTTCATTTACATTGTGGGCTGTCTGGCAAAATTTTTCAAAAGGCCAGCTTGCTCTTTGTCCAGAGCTGGTGAGAAGCTCCCTGCTAGAGAACCCTGCCCTGTGTCAAATGGGTTTCAGACAACAGAAGCAGACTCTAGGAGCACAGGGCCTACGCATTTGCCTCAAGATTAAGCTCTGCAGTTGGAGCTACTGATATGACTCAGATCCAACCGCACTTGCAACTGCTACCACTGTAGATAGCCTAGACCCGCCCTTCCCAATGTACCTTCATACATGGCCTCCCATGTACCTACTTTTCAAGGTCATGCCTCACCTCGCCCAAATCATTCCAGACTTCTCACTACTCTCCAAACCATACACAGCTTCTGGTCAGATTCACCCACTGGAGCTAAAACATGTTTGTACTTCCTACCACCTTGACTTTGCTCTCGTCACCTCTCAATGCCCCCCCCCCCGACCACCTCACCAATTCCCCATCTTCTTCCCTTGCTGAAAACACAACTACTTTTCAAGACCTAGCCCTTCCATGAAAACCTCAGTTTGCTCCACCTCAGAATGATCATTTCCTCCCATGGTAACACATTATTATTATGTCTTTTATGACACCAGATTATGTGTTCTATTATATCACACTATCTAGCATCCTCTATGACTTTAATGTTCTCTGAAATGTGGGCTGTGGCCCATTAGTGAGCTTTGAAATCACTTTAGTGGGTCATGACCTGAATCAAAAGAAAAAATGAAATAGAGTAGAATAGGACATTTTAGAGTATGTTACATGTAAATGTATTTCTTTTATTTATGGCCAAAAAGCTTGAAAGTCACAGCCTCCTGTAATAATGATGTTTCCAGCTTTTATACAACAGAAAGCCTTGACCCAACCAGCTTAAATAACACAGAATTTATGATGTTATATAATGAGCCGTCTGGAGACAGGGCAGCTCTAGGTCTGGTTTATCAGCAACTTGTCAACAACATCAAGGACCTAGATTGTTGCCATCTCTGTCATTTTTCCAGCTAGCTTGCCTTGTGTTTGCAAACTGGATGCAAGAATTCCTTAGGTCATAATAATATCCAGAGGTGGCGAGGCGGGGGGAGGGGGGCTATTAATTCTTTGGGTCTCTTTAATCAGCAAAGAAAAATTGCCCCAGGAGCCTTTCTACTCCCCAGAGTTCTTTCCACTGTTCCTTGAAATAAAATGAATGCTATAGCTAGCCAGGAGTGGCAAGGAAAATCAAAATTAGTTCAGATGAAGATAACAGCACCTTTGGGTCAGCACTTGTCTTTTTTTACTGGTCAGGAAAAGGGGAGAGATGATGGATGCGGTAGGCAAGCCAAAGGACCTGCCAGTCACACATGAGGTTCCTCACAGCAGGGCCAGGGTTCCTTTCTCTCTGTCTCCTCTGCAAGGCTCACCACGTAGCAAGTCTAGACAGCCACCTCAATTTCCAGTGATAAATTAAATCAATCACTTTGCCTCAAAGTATAAATATTCATGGGATGGATGCAGAGATCAAATGTCCAACTTGAGACACTGGGGGCATCTGCAGACATAGCTCATGATTTGTTGATACAGAGCTCGCCAGAGGCGCGGATTTTTTTTTCCAAGTCTTCATTCATCTATCGAATTATTAAATGTGAAGGGCTAGATTAGCACCACTGCACACGGTAATGCCATTTAAATAATGAGAAGAATATTCGTCACAATGCAGATGGCATCCGAAGGCTCCACAGATGGACTGGTGGCTTTGGAGACGAGAAGGCAAACGCAGAGTCGCGGGCGCAGAGAGACGTCGGGATGGGAGGAGAGACATTATGTCATCTCAGATTTGGGCTTTCTTTGGGAACCCTGACAGGACTACTGCTGAATCATTCCACCAGGCAAATTATTGGCATGTTAGTTGGACAGAGGTCCCTGTAATTAAACCCTTGTTCCACGACTCGCCTTGGCATCTTTCTGCGTGTGTTGCCATTTAAGGCCAGACTCGAAAACACGAGCACATGAAATAATCATATCTGCTGGAGCCAGTGGGGTGGAGCGTGAAGCCAGTGCTGCTTCTCCTCTCTTGGGTGCACACTCGTGTGCATGTGTACACACACACACACACATGCACACACACACACACACACACACATACACTCTGATACTTCTTATCAGAGAAACCACCTGTTTGGGGGACTTTAAACTGCAGTAAAGTTTTGTCTCTGAGATAGTTAGAATCCTTCCTTTTGCTCCTGTTACCAGTGGAAGATCCTCCCAGGCCCAGCAGATAAAGCCGGACTTAAGGGTGCCCTGCAGTTCCTCGAAAGGCAGCCTTTCGCTCTGGAGAAAGGAAGCCAACCTTTCTTCACCTGCTAGACCACAGAAACATCTGGAGGGCTGATGGGGCCCAGGACTGGAAGGTAGCCAGCTTGGATTCAGTTTTCTTCTGCAGCTAACTTATTACCTACTTGTGGGGCCATGTTGGCTCAGTGGGCCTCAGGCCAGTCCTGGCTCTGCCAGAGCTTGCTCCAGGCTCCACCTTCAGCTCCAGCAGCCTCCTTTTAGGAAGGCCCTCCGTGAACCGGACAGTGTGCTCGTGAGCACAGCCAGCAGGGAAGGTGTCCAGACACCATGAAGAAGCTATACCACAGCAACTCCCGCTGTGGAAGGCTTCCAGAGGCAGCACCACACTTGATTTGCTCCCTATCAGTTTCATCAGGAATTTGCACTCACTTTAGAGAGATGACAGAGACTATAGGCCAGAAAGACTGAGGTGGGTGCTCAGGAACATTCTTGAATGGATTGTTTGACAGATGGCATGGGATACTTAGAGAAGGAAGTGGTGATTTCAGAGGGCTGGTGTGCCTTTACCCTCCGTTCTTCCTACAGCATGGCCCGTCATTGGTAAGCAGAGCTGATGTGTCTTCAGTGCTTCCTATGTGGCTGGCATTATCCTAAGTGTGGCGATGCATTTCGGCTCCACAACACACTGTGTGGTAGGTGTCTGCAGTATAATAGGAACTCGACCAAACATTTGAATGAAGGAAGGAGTGCATGCATCAGGGAATGCAGGGAGCGGATGGGATATGCACATGAGACGAGTGTTTAGCCCCTTTGGTCTGCTCATGTGGACTCACTCATCTGTTTATCATGAATTTATTGAATTATCAACAAGTGCCAGGCTGAGATAGGTGCTGGAGAATCAAATGAGCAAGATAAAATCTCACCTAGGAAGGTAGTAGTGTTGCTGAAAGGAGGGATAAAATGGAGATTACACAGAAGCACAAATAAAAGTGTCATGTTGACGTGGTATAAGAGAGTTAAGTACAAAATGACAGACCAACAGGAAGAAGGGACCACCTAGCTGCCGCTGGCAGACCAGGAAGACTTCCACAGGTGACCAGGGCACTCCTAATGTGGCAGAGGCTTGCACAAGGTCAGTGGCCCCTCTCGTTACATTTGGGCTGCTGTTTGTGTTTTCTCTGCAGAATACGCTTTGCTTTCTGAGGCAGAGAGAGACCCTGCAGAAAGCTTCGGAACCACCCAGCAGAGCCAGGGAATAGTTCCTCCCAGACTCTGCCTTTTGCTGACTCTCCTGGGTCTGTTTCCATCACCAAGGTCTGCTTCTGCCATGCAGAAAGAAGAGAGAGGAATGTGATGGAGCTGGAAAGATGAGATATTATTCGAACCCAAAGAAATGGGCAATTTGTAACTGTCAGAAACAGACGTGCCACGGGGCCTCGCTGCAGCGGAGGTGCGCCCACTGACCCGCTTCTCCTGGCACGTGACTCCGCTAACTGGGCCTGACACTGCGGGGAAGGAAGGAGGGGGAGAGGGGGAACAGGGACCCTGGCCATCTCTCTCCTGGAAGGCGATGCCCATGGATGGGGTCATACCCACCACACTCATCAGAGATTGCCAGTGTGGACCCCATCCCACCACCCAGAAGCTGAGAGCCCATAGGCCCCATCGAGGCTGTGCCTGGGAAAGTAGACTCTGCCTGGTCTCTAGGATCTGGGCAAGTCCATCCTCCCTCTCTCCTCTCCCAGGGAGGCATCTGTGTCCTGATTGTATCACAGCTTCAAAATTCCCTGACTCATGCCATCCTTGATTTGAGAGAAGAGCTTATTCAAGCGGTGTAGGCTGCTCACTCCTCCCCCTCCCACTCGGCTCAGCTATTTAATTACAGCACCCAAGTGTGGCAGAGGGACCAGGGAAGGAAGGGGCTGGGAGGGGGAGAGGGGCTTCTGAAACCAGCAGGGGAAGCCCTTAAGAGAGACCTGTGATGATCTCATATGAAAGCAATGTATGGCTGACCCTTCACCCTGAGTGTGGGCAGGTGGTACCCGGGGAAGACCTCTGAGGCTATCCAGGCTGGCTGAAGAGACCTGCCCGAGCTGAGGGGAGGCATCTTCTATCCCCATCACAGTCTGATCTGTTCTCCTACACTTCTAAGTAGCCAGGCTGTCATGTGATTTGCTGGTAACCATGGCAACCAGCCTTGCTGGTGAAGTGTATGGTGAGAAACATCTCGGCACAGGGCACCGTGCTTTGCCCAAGGGCAGCTTGCCTCAAACTCCACCTGTCCTTCAGGACCCCAGGGGCAATTGGCGGTGGTTGGTGGTGAGGAGATAGGTGTGATTCCCTCTCTTCTGAGATGGAGACACTGGCTATTTTCTTTTTTCTCTTCCTGATACTCGTCTCCCCTATTTTGGAACACAGTCCCTGAAGATGAAAGACAAAAATAGCTCTCTCCAAAGGAGACGATGCTAGTGCACATCACGTGCTCTCAGAGATGGGCTCCTGTAAAGCATCGCCTCTAACAACTCAAACCTGGTGGTGAGCGCTGCTCCCCCTGACCGCTAGAGAAGCACTGGAGACAGCCAGCAGGGTTAACACACTGCTCTCCGCCATGAGAAGCTGCAGAGAAGCGGCTGTGTGGTGCAGGACTGGGAGCCCAGAGCAGGCATGCGGGGGGGCCCCCTGCTCCCGGCCGGCCGTCGCTAGAGGAAGTGGCTCAGATACCCTTTGTTGCAAACAAAGGACGTGACTACAATTTGATGAAACACATTGTTAAGTGATCCAGCATCCAAGTGACCGCTGCTGAGCAATATCTGAGCACGTGGTGGTCCCCTTTGGGCTGTGCCTCTGTTGACCTTCCGACCTGCCGTACAGAAACAAGCCAGGCAGGTGCTGCCTGTGTAGTGGGATGCCATTCCTGACTCAGCCATGTACTGCCATGGCTGACCTTGAACGAGCCACTAGGTCTCTATGGGTGTCAGTTCTTTACCTTTAAAACAGGCAGAATAATAATTGTATAGGTGTTCTCCCTGGGCTTTGGCAGCAATCATATTTGACAATGTGGCAAAAGTATTTCAAAATATAACTCAAAATGGAAAGTACTTGAAAGCTACAACTCATTATGAGGGGTCACCATCCTTCTTCTTAGTTATGGAAGCTCCATTCTTGAAGCAGTCAACAATTTGGGATAAGCCACAAAGTTATGGCCTTGTAAAGCTGCAGAAGTCATCACAATATGGTTCCAGCTAACATTTAATCAGTGCAGAGCAAATTTGGTATTTCATTTAATCCTAACAAAATCACCATTGGTGCAATCATTTCCATTTTGCAGATGAGGCCCAAAGTCATCCCACCAGTGACAGGATCAGGATCATCCTGGCTAGTCTGACGCCCAAGTCTAGGCTCCTAATCCACTACTGGGCGTTGTACCGGGGCAGATTCGTTTGAAATATTCTCTGTGGTTTTGGAGTGAAGTTACCAGGTGGTTTCCTGGGAGTTCATAGAGGATGTGTATATGTGTGTGTGTGTGTGTGTGTGTGTGTGTGTGTGTGTGTGTGTGTGTATGTGTAGAGAGAGAGAGAGACAGAGAGAGAGAGAGTCTTGCTGGTTTATTTTGGGGGTCACCTATTTGTCCTATGCTGACACAACCTCTTAGGGTCCTCATAGAAAATTAGTCCAGTCAGAATGCTGTTTCTGGTTTGGTCTCAGGGGTGAAAACAGAAGCACAGTTAGGGAGAATGCAAAGCCAGGGAAGTGGAGTCAATGACACCGTCCTGGAGGCAGAGGAGCGAGCCGGGGTGGGGGTGGGGTGAAAGCTGGGCCAGCTGGGCCCGCCCCTCACACTGTCTGATCCAGCTGTATAGTCATGCTCGCTCCTCCAGTCACTCTCTACTCACCCTCTGGACCCCATCAACAGGCTCCCTTGCCCTTTGTCTTCTGGTTCATTTGGCCAGTGGGGAGCCCTGGCAGACAGGAGGGAGGTCAGAGTATTATTCTCCTGACTCTCACCTTCCTGGGTGGCTCAGGGTTGGCTATTCCTTGCCCCTTCAGAGATGAAGACTCCGGCTCTTGCTGGGCCAGACTGTCACCCTGTTCTGTTTAGAAAAGTCCTTTACTAAACTCTCCTCAGTTACCCATCGTGAGTGTGCTAATCTGTCCCCTGCCAGGACCTTGCCTGATATGGTTAGACACAGTATACCTCTTAGTACTATTACAAGAATAAAATGAGCCAGTAAGTGTAAAGCATGTGCTGCAAACACTTTGCAGGTAGACGTGGGAGGAGTCCTCTTTCCCAGTGCATTTGCAGCTGGCCTCTCTAAGCTACACCCTGACCATACAGCGGGTGGCGCATCTGGTGACCCAGCCTCCATTCTTTCCCCAGCTTTGGTCAGCTGGTAAAGGGAAGCAATGTATGTTAAATAAATTGAAATTGGTCATTTACATAATGGAAAAATCCATTGGATTCATTGATGGTGCAAGTAAATGATCAAGTGTGCATATACAGAAGTTATTCATTTATCCTAAATGTGTATTAAGCAGACTCCATGTGCAAAAGATTTAGCTGAGTATTATAGAGTCATTCTTTCACAGAGCTTATGCTCTGATAGGAGAGACACACAGTGAAACAAAGAGTACCAAGGACTCTCTTCTCTTTCCATTAAAATTGTTACAGGAGGATGAATGCTGGTGAGGAAAGTAACTTTTAATTGAGCTCTTACTATGAGCCAGCCACAGAGCAAGGTGTTTCATTTGCATATCTCACTTAATGTCACTACACGGAGGAGGTAATTACCTCCTTTCTGCAATGAGGGAGCTGAAACCTAAAGAGTTTATATGATTTACCAAAGTCAATTGTCATTCAAAGACCATTTATTGAGCACCTACTGCATACTCTACTCTGGTGGGCTTTTCAAGAACTTACAGAAGAGATAGGTACAGCAACATACACTTACCAAAGCGGGTTACAGGCAGTAGCTGTAATGTGTTCAAAGCTTTATGGAAACAGTAAGGAGGGAGCCTGCACCTAACGTAAGCCACCAGGAAAGACTTAAGAAAGACAGCCGGGGAATGAAGTTCTTGCCTAAGTAATAAACAGGAGTTATTAATAGCCAGGGTGGAGATAGGGTGGTAGGGAGAGAAGGGGGCCTCTCATCAGAGGGCAAGGAATGTGGCTTCAAAGGCTCCAGCAGAGTAGGCAGTGAACTGGGAGTCCCAGGTAACGACCAGGCCCTGGGAGAATGTCTTTTCTATCAAGAAACCCAAATGTAAGTCCCATAGTTCACCCTCTAGGAAAGAGTTTAAACAGGGGAATTGCATGGTCAGATTCGGGTTTAGATAGATTCTCCTGGCTATCATGTGGTAGACAGATTTGAAGTGGACAAGGTTAGAAACAGAAGCTTTGGAGGTGGCAGAACAGTCATCAAAGGTGAGAGATGATGAGACCCCAGACTAGGTCCAAACTACTTTAAGAGGTAAAATATCAAGACTTTAGGACTGCCTATGGGGAGAGAGGAGAGGAGAGAGGGAGAAGGGAGAGGGAGAGACAAAAGGGGTGGGAGAGAGAAAGGGGGTGGGTGGGTGCTAGTAGATGGATGGAAGACTGATCCACAGAGATGGGAGAATGTAGAAGGAAAAGCAGATTTGGGAGGCATACTGGCTCTTGCTGTCTGGGACATGTCATACCTCTGGCCCCACTCTATTCTGGTAACAGATGGCAAGAAGCAGGGCCATGATCCAAGTTGGGCATGTCGAATTTACTCTTGGGAACTTACATCTCTACTTGGCCTGGCTCTCGCCCCCAGACACCAGGTTGTTCAGTGACCCGCTAGATTCCAGGACCACCTTGCACTCCTTCCTATGAACCTCTCCTGTGCACGAGCCAGGCAGGACCAGTTTCTGCTGCTTGCAACCAAATAATGAAGAGATAAATTCAGCTCCAGGCCTGGTGAGTTTCAGGCCCATGTGACACCCATGTGATGACCAGCAGCTCCAGGAACTATGAATCAAAGAAGAAAGAAAAGTCTGGGCTGGAGTTACCAGCACTTGAATCACAGGTGAAACCAAGGCGGAATCAGACCACCAAGAGAGAGTGTGGGGGTGAGAGTAGCAGTGGGCAGAGGGTGGAATCCGGGAGAGCAAGTACAGGCCAAGGGGAGGAAGAAACAGGAGAAGCAGGAATTTAAATGGCCAGAGGGAGCCAAGGAGAACCAGGAGAGTGTGATTTCATAGAAGCCAAGGGAGCCAGAGTTGGAAGAATGAATGGAGATCTCACATACAGCCGAGGGGCCTGGACTTGGACTTGATGAGGCAATGGTTGATGGCCACAGGGCAATGTCACGCAAGGAGAGGACAGAGTCAGGCCATGTGGGGCTGCAAAGTTGCAAAGTGCATCAGAAGTGAGGAAGTGGAGAGGGGAACCCGGAGAGTTTTAAGTGACAGGTGGAATTAACTAGATAGTAGTGGGAGGGAGAGAGGGAGGTGGGTCAGGGAGGCTTTCTATTCGTAATGCCAATCAGGATTAGCCTGACTGAGGCGTTCTATTCAAAACCTACTTCTATCTTGAGGTCCAGAGAGTCAGGATTGGAATGGTAAAGACACCCAGCACAGAGGTCTCTTCCTGCTGTCTGATGCGTGATGGCAGTGCCGCAGATGAGGGCCGGAGGAGCCCGTGAGAAGTTTAAAAGTGGATCACCTGGTAGATTTCTTGAGCTGCTTCATGTCTGACTTAATTTCCAGAGAGGCCAAAACCAAAACAACAATAATAATTAAGTGAAGAGAAAGAGGAAAAAGCCAATTTGTTCTTTTGTATTCAAACTAAAAATCTTCTCCCATCCCCCAAAGGGAGACACAAAATATTAACAAAAGTCTCCAAAATTAGTACTAGAAGGACAATAGCTGCCTCTGTGTTTGTTGATAAGAATATGCTCCATCGGGAGGGCATGACCTGGCCGTGTGCTGACTACTGCTTCGTAGATAGAATTTTTCTTCAAGCTTTTATTGCAAAGGATGGATAAAAATAGAGTACACCAATGGTAAGATTTTTTTTTTGTACTGAAGATTAAACTCAGGGGCATTCTACCTCTGAGCTACACCTCCCAGCCCTATCTTATTTTTATTTTAAAACAGCCTCCCAAGTACTGGGATTATAGGCAGGTGCCATTACACCTGACACATGTCCAATTTTGACAGCTGTTTTAATGGCAGATCCACTAATGCCAGTTGCAAGGCTTTTGTCGGGAGCTACATACAGCAGGACTTTAGCCATAGTGTCTGAGGGGAAGGGAAAAGTACAATAAACTTAGAAGCGGGGGAAAAAAATCTATTTGGTGGTCTAGTTTTAACATCTTTGGCAGAAAATAGCAGCCAGAGAAAAGCTGAGTGTGTCCTAGAGTTAGATCTATAACCCAGATGCCAGTCATGCTACAGATGCTGGGGAAAGCTCACACCCTTCTCCACTCCTGATTCCCAAGCCTAGGAGATCCCTCTCACTTTAGTTGCTATGGCAGATTGGGTTATTGTGCCCTGTTCTTTACTCCTTCTGTTATGGGACCATGCAATGCCTATGGGTAGAGTTGGCCAATACCTTTTTGCCCCTTTGTCTTTGGACTTAACCATGTGATTTTCTTTGGCTGATAATACCTTAACAGAAGTGATGTGAGCAGAGGCTTTCAATGAGGTTTTGTGGCTTGGCTTAGTCTCTAGCACTGCTGCAGATGAATTGGCCTGGATAGCCTCTGGTCCCTGGAAAGACCTAACCACAACTAGCAGCCAAGCCTGCCCGGGTCCAGCCACCCAGCAGAGTCACAGCTGGCCTGCACACCCATAGGCAACTAATATGTGCATGTTGATGTAATTTGTGGAGCATATAGGTTGTTACCCAGCACTCTAGTAGCGGACATCTGACTACTGCAATTGCTCAGATATGAAACTTGAGTCATCTCTAATACGTCATTTCCTTTATCCTCACAGTAGTTCTTTGCCACGTCCACCGAAGCACCTTTGAATTGTCTTTCATGTCTGTCCCCTGATTTCTATCCTGCTGCTGCTACCCATCCTCACTTCTTAGCTGGGATCCTGCAATGGTATCCTTAGAAACTCCCATTTCTTTTCTAGCCAATGTGCTGCAGGAAACGCCAGATCCAACTGCCTTATGAAGTCCTTGCACAACGGGAAACCGCTGCTTAAAAGCCCAGAAAGGTTTCTGTTTCTCAGAGTCTAACTGCAGGCAATTCAGAGCAAAACTAGATGCACAGTTTTAATAACCATCCTTAGCCCAGGGTTCTGGTAAAATTCTCTCCCCTGCTTTTTTATCTTTATGGGATGTCCTGGTGACTATGAGTCATTTCAGTTTAATTGTTCTCAAGGCGTATTTTATAAGTAATAAATACAAGTTTTGCTTTACATCAAGATCAAACTTCTCTTCTTGATCTTCAAGCCCTTTCATAATTTGAACTCACCACACCCATCATTTGACGTAAAGTCATACTTTTCCAACATGTATTGCATTGCCTATTATGTGCCAGACATCACTTTAAGTGTTCATCGTGTTGTACAGGTTAAGATCACATTTAATGAGTAACAAAGACTCCCAATGACGGTGGTTTAAATAAGATAGTTATGTATTTCTTACTTGTGTAAAAGTCTAGGAGTAGGTAGCCAAGAACTGGTGTGGTGGCTTTGACCATGAAGTCTTCAGACACAGCTCCTTACAGCTCACAGCTCCACATGCTTGGGGGTTTGTCCCTGCCACTCATCCTCACAGTCCAAAATAGCAGCTAGAATGTCAGATACCACAACCATATTCCAGGAAACATATCAGAAGAAGGAACAAAGAAGAAAAATGAAGCTAAGAGTACATGCCAGCTGCTCTTCCTTATGGCATCTGCTTATGTTTCATTGTCCAGCCATAGTTACCTGGCCACATATAGCTGTAAGGGAGGCTGGGAAATACAGTCTTTACTCTGGGTGGTCACGTGCACTGCTGAAAACCAGGAGTCCATTACTATAGAAAAAGAAGACAGAGGGTAATGTAGGATAACTAACAGGCTCCATCTCAGATATATTCACTCAATCTCCAAAACATTCACCTGAGATAGGTAAGATTTTTATGCTCATGTTGCATATAGGGAAACCAAGGCATGGAAAGGCTGCCTACTTTGGTCACATCACACAGCTATGGTAAACTCAGGAGACTGGTCCATGCCCTTCACTCTCATGCCACATGACTGCCATGGGTGTGACCCTGGCCCACTAGAGGTCCAGGAACTTGCTGTATCCCTCAGCCATGCCGTTACAGTGTCTTCCCACCCCTTCTCTGTCTCCCTTGAAAATGCTGTTCTGTCTCCTCCACATCCCTCCAGGCTCAGGCTCAGGCTCTACCTGCTCTTGGTTCCCACTGATCTCAGAGTCCTCCCTTGTGACATCATTTAACTTACAAGGCCCGAGACGAAAAAACAAAGTCTTCATGCAGCATCAGCTCATTTAAGGAGTTTGATGCAGTGATTTAAAGAAATTCGGTTCTGGAGTCCAACAGAGTGAGGTTCAAATCCTGAGCCACCTTGCCCAAACCACTTAAGCTTGCTGAACTCAGTTCCTCCCTCTATAAATAAACGAGAGAAAAGAGGGAGCTTGCCCCATAGAGGTGCAAATGAGATAAGCAGCACAAATCCTTAGGCCCGAGCCTGGCACACAGCACATACTCACTATGAGAGGAATCCTCTGTGATTGTCTAACATTAAGGCTACTCCTGCCTTCCAAATAGGAGAGCCCTTTGATACACACATGAGAGTGAGGGGCACCTCAATGGGGCCCCTTCCAGTTACGATTCCATCACCATCTTGGGGATCTGCAGGAGCTCCCTGACAAGAATGTCCATCTACAGCATTTTTTAAACATCACCCTGAATGGCTGGGAGGAGTTGCAGGCTTTGATTCTCTGGGTTTGGAATTTGCTTAGTGGGGGAAATGTTACACACTACTATTTAATAGATGTGAACTATCATTCCTGGATAAGACACAAAGCCACAACAGCATCCTCCTAAAGGAAGGCTATTTTATTGTTACACAAAGCATTCCTATCAGAGTACACGTAAATTCAAAGAACAGTTGTGCTTTCAGAACAAACAGATTAAATACCTTTGGTGAACTGAAGAGTATGCGTGTGGGGAAACAGTCACGTTATTTCAGAATTCAATAAGGCTTTTACTGAACTTGAAAAGAAACAAAAATCAGGACAGAGTGAGAAAAGAAATAAAAAGTATTCTGCTTGAACAAATGCCTTGTAAGCAAAGTGATGCTTGTTCCACTGGGTTCTGTTTCCCAGGCTCGGGAAGATGTATTAACACCCACTCTTGAGGAAGACAAAGAAGGCCTCCCTGGATTGACCTTGCAGAATCTCCACCCAGATCTGCCCTACCCTGTCCCCAGCTGCCTTCTGCGAGACACAGGCACCTTGTGGTTCACACACAAGTCACACTGAGCGCCTGTGCCTGCACCTGCGTGGGGCCATGTCTTATTTATCTTCATCACCTTCTCTCCCCTACACCTGTTCCTTCCAGCCCATCCTCACTGCTTCCACCACAGCTGTTGCAGTTCATTTCAGGGGCCTCTTGCTCGCCCTGCCTCTCCAAGACTGGCCTGTACTTTCTCCATCCTCCTTCCAGAGAAGGCTGACTCTCAAGAAAGCCCATTCCTTCTTTAAGAATTTTAGGTATTTTTTTTTCTATTAAATCCTAATCTATGTTCCTGATAGCATCTACTCAGCTGAGATATAATTAATCAGCTCCCTCTTCTGCAGCTTTTCTCCTCTCTAGGAATTCTCCTTCTCCTTGTGGCATACTGCCAATTATCCTCCTGATGGTTTTTCCCCTTTCTCCCAAATGCCGCAGTGTTAGCTGGGCATGGAGCGATCTGGGGAAGACTGTTTCCCAGACTCCCTTTCTGTGGGGCGTGGCCACGTGACTATGCTCAGGTCAGTGGCTTAAAAAGAAAAGCCAAGGAGGCAACTTCCTGGTAATGTCCCTCACATGACTGAGTGCAGTCTTGGTCTCTCCCTTTCTTTTGACTAGGAGATGATGGGGACTGGACTGTCACCTTAATCACAAGTGAGGGCCTCATACTGAGGAGGGCAGAGCAACTGAACTCCCCCCTCACACACACACTTTGACTTCGGAGAGAAGAATGAACACCATGTTCATTGGACTGTCCTCATCACAGCCACTTAACCTGTATGAAGTTGGAGACACTTATGAAAACCCCATCATTTTGCCGGGTTTCACCCAGCCAGGACGGAGCCTCTCCAACCTTAGCATCTGCAAAGCCCTTCTTGTGATTTGCCTCACATTCCACGGGCACTATGTTTATCTGTGCATATGTCTTATTTGCTCTTTGTAGGTCAAGAGAGACAGGGGCCAAATAGTAATCATTGTTTTATATGATTATCATACCGCCTTGTATGTGATTAGCTCTCAATACATGTGGCTGAATAAATTAATAGGTTATTCTCTGTTGTAACAAAATGAGGGCCTAATCATCAATGATTAAGTAACTATACTCAAAGACAACTAGAGAAGAGATTATTGTCAAGCTAGAGTGAGGTGCCATGCTGGCAAGCTACGTTCAACATTTGCATCAACAGCTTCAACGAAACCTGCTCAAAATATACATGGCACTTGTGACTAACACAAGGGGAAGCCAATAAACTAGATAAGAGACTTGGGAATCCAAAAGACCTGTACAGACACGAACAATGGGTGAAAATGAAACCCTAACTAAAAATTTTTGAAGTACAGAAGTAGGCAAAAGAGTGGAAGTACAAAAGTAGGCAAGAGAATGGAAGAGAACTAGCTTAAAGATTATATAAAAAAGGCTGAAGGATTTTACTTGACTGCAATCCCAGTATGAGTCAAGGAGAAGTGATGAGCAAAAAATTGTAGCACAGTTCTAGGCTGAACACATTTATTCAGCTGCTACTTATTGGGTGCCTACTAAGTGCTGGGTGTAGTGTGAGGGAAAAGGATGAAGAAGGTGTGGTCCTGGCTTTCATGCAGCTCACAAAGATGTGGCATATGTTCCACCCATAGCACAAGGTAGAAAGCATTTGGTGCTGGGAGAGTACAGGGATGGGAAAGCTTGGCACGAGTATGATGCAAAGGGAGTAGCTGAGTTTAGATTACGAGTGGGCTTGTGCAGAAGAGCACAGCAGGCAGGAGAAGATAGGAAAAAGAGTTTGGTGCCAGTCTGTAGTGGGTCCTGAGTGCTAGGCTAAGGAAATTGGAATCTCTGTGAAAGGAGGGATAACTGATGTATTTTGTAGAAAAAACATAAAAGGAATGGTCAGTGTTTGAGAGATTTCTTTGGAAGCAGTCTGTTGGACAGAGTAGAGTGAAAAGACACACAGAGGCTTAGCATTGTCAAATTGGAGGCATCTTTTTGGAAATTGATGGTTTTGTTCAATATCTGCATCTTATAAGTAGAGAAACTGAGGCTCCAGGTTCAAATGAAGTACCCAAAGCCACAGGGGTACAGAACCAGGATCCAGGATGATGCTTCTTGGTCTAGGGGTGGTAAGCCAACAATAGTTAAGACTTCCTGCACTGCTGGAGTTGAGGAAAGCATCTCTGAAGAGACTTGAGTCAAGAAAAATACTTAAGAGGCCATTTCCACAGTCAAGCAAAAAAAACCCAAAAAAACAAAAAACAAAACCCTGAGCAATAGGATGTAAAGAGGGTCAGCTGTGGAAGCTGCGGGTTGAGGGGGGGAGAGGCAACCATGACTGGGGTGTTAGGGTTAGGAGATGGGAAGGACAGTGGCCCTTGCCATGAGGAGCAAGAGCTACTGGAGGACCATTTTGAGCAGGTCCTGTTTAAATCAAAGAGGCACTGAAAATCAATGGGTCCAGAAGAAGATAACTAGAAAGTAGGTCACATGAAGAAATGAAGGAACTGCTCAGTCTAGAGAAGACTAACTCTATTGCAGAGTGGAATTATGAAGACTTGGAGTAGATAGATGGCTGGCTTCCTGTATCTGAAGGGCTTGGTGGAAGCAATGCCAAATTCCCTCCAAATTAACTACAGCATGACCCCAGTGGAAGATGCCACTGCTTGGGAACCACGTGGAGCTGTGAAAGGAGGAAGTGCCAAATGGCTCGGGGCAGATCATCTCCTCTGTGTGAGGCAGCAGAGTGGAAGGAGCACAGATGGGGTCACACAGACCTGGTTCTAGCCTCCGCCTGCCATGACCGGCTGTAGGACCTTGAGCAAGCTGCGGAACCTTTCTATGCCTCAGTCTTCACATCTACAAAATAGAAAGGCAAACTGGGAGACCTCAAAGATACCATCTAGATACAAAATTATTTGGTTCTAAAAAAGTGGCTTATGTGCATAAAATAAAGATATGGAAATACCAGGATAAGCTTACTTGGATTTTGCTCCTGTGCTGTCTTGGTGATTGAGCGTGAAGAGCTACCCTGCTCCTCTTGCACTCCATGACGGCATGTAATGATGGAACAGAGCTGACATGCTCACAAAAGCACTTTTCTCTGTGGGTAGGAGTGGGAAATAGTCCCACTTAGCTGATATCAGTAATTTTTAAAGAAAACCATCTGAGCTAAAGAGAACTGAAGACGAAGTGGGAGCTATGAGTCAACCCCTGAATTTCAACTGCATTAATTTTACATTATAAATGACACAGTTTTAAAGTTTCTTAGATTCTATAAAACTTGTAATTTTTCTTTTAAAAAGCCCATCCAGATACACACACTGATATATGTTAAAAAGATTCAACATTTACTCTTCTTGCAAAGCATCTTTATGACAAGGACTGTGCTCTTAGCTATTTTTAATATAAAATGCATTTTCTAGCAGTGTTATAAGCTGGTTATAGAACTTTTTGTGAAAACTGGCTACTTCTTAAGAAAAACAGGTTTACCCCTGGGATTTTTTTCCCTTTTTCAAGTTGTTTTATAACAGATAGTGATGCCTAAGAACTTTTAGCATTCCCATTAGAAATAAAGTACTCTGAAGGTTTCTGGATGGCTATATTTTTGCATAGTTCTTTTAATCTTCGCTACCTAATTTTTCAATGGCATATACAGGAATTGCTCTCCTTACTGTGGCACATTCAAAGTGGCACTACAAATCTTCAGGTACAGCAGCTAAAATGCCGGACCTGGGAATGATATAAGAAGCTTCTGTGCCTGGGATCCTGACTTCAAAACAAACCAAGAGCAGGGAAAGAAAGGATTTCAAAGCCCGAATTACAGGATTGTGGAGAGTAATTCTATCAAATCAAAATTTAGGATAATCTTGGACTATAGAAAGAAGAAAAGAGCATGCAACACACTGTTAAAAATAGACATTCATTCTCTTTTAACCATAGACAGCTCTTGGACATCTTACATTAGCAACACAGAGAAAGATTGGGCCCAGTTTTAGTTCATTCTCTGCCACCCATTCCAAGCCTTAATTTTTTTCATCACCAAAGTGGGAACGATATTTATTTCTTAGCAGGGTGAGGGTACAGCTGACAAGACCATACACTTGAAATGTTTTGTAAATCATTCAGAGCTGCAAACCTGGGGTTTTGATGCTCTGAGACTGCCAGGAAGCTCATGGTCAAGGACTAGAAGCCTTTGTCTAACATACTGGCTTTCAGCATCAGAGCTGCATGCAGATTCCATTTGCAAAATCATTATTAAGGGAAGAAATCTGCTCTGCAGATCGCAACTGTAACATGGCACCCCATTTCTTGGCACAGACCTCCCACTTGGACTAATTAAAGTTCCACACAGGTGGGAAAAGAATGTTCAACATTAGATCCACCATGTGGACTCAAAGGAATTTTTTTTTTTTTTTCTGGTAACAGAAAGCAGCATTCTCTTTGTTTAAAAAAGAAAAGTGAGGGAAGGGGAATGTATGTAGGTTTGTTTGAATGCTCAAGAAAATTATCTTAAGCAGCTAGCTGGAGGAATAAAAGGGAGGAACACTGAGAAAAGAATGTGCCAAATCTATAGGTATAAGATCAATACCCAGGAATTGATTGAAAACACTTCAGTGATAAGTGAGGCATGCATGGAAGGACTAGAAATCAGAACGTGTACATACTAAAGAGGCACATGTGGAATACAGATTTCTCCTTTTAATTAGCTGTGCTGCGGAACTGGCTCTTGGACCCAGAATCCCAGCGGCTGAGCTCCAGCTCTGACAGGGGCGGGGCTCAAAGGAGCTCAAGGCCACCTTGAGGAGGGCTGTGTTCAGCTTGACCGATGCCCTCTAAAGGAAAACGGGCCAGAGTGCAAGCCTTTTTGATGGCAGCTTAGCTGTTTGAAGCCTGAGGTCACTCTTTGGATGAGATAATGATTCTTCCCTCCTTGGACCACCCACTGCTCCTTCTGAGATTTTTATATTTTCCAGGAATATGTTGGTAACACTACTCATTGTTCACCAATGTCTGTCCTCTTCTCTTTCAATAGAATCTGTTTTTTTTACTGGCTGCCCAAAATAAAGACATTTCCCAGACTTCCTTCTTGCAGTGTGTGTGTCAGAGAGAGAGAGAGAGAGAGAGATGGATGGAGGGAGGGAGAGAGGAAACGAACACAAGCATACAGGGTGCAGCCTCTGGGGAGGAGATATCCCTTCCTCCTCTCTCCTGCCTGGACTGAGGATGTAGTTGCCTTGGGCCATCTGGACTCTGTGGATGACAGCCATCCCCTGGAGATGGAGCCATACGCAGGAGCATGGGTCCCAGGGGCACCATGGCCACTGTACTAGGCCTGGGCTGCAGACCCTCAGACTATGTTAGGGGATATACTTCGATACTGCTTAAGCCTTTCATACTTTAGTTCTCTGGTGCATGCAGCTGAAGCCACAGTTCAATAAACGTATCTTCTTGACTAACTCTTACCTTCTTATACTGATGATTTATATTCAGATAATAAACTTAACTTTGTCTACATCTGCAGTAAAGACAGGTTAAAGGACTCTGAAGCATTTTTTTTTTTTTTTTTTTTTGCGGTACTGGGGCTCGAACGGAGGCAATCTACCTCTGAGCTATGCCCCCAGTTCTATTTTTTATTCTTTATTTTGAAACAGGGCCTCACTAAGTTGCTGAGGCTGGCCTCGAACCCCGATCCTCCAGTCTCAGTCTCCCAAGTACTGGGATTATAAGCGTGTGTCACCATGCCTGGCTACTCTGCTGCATTTTGATAAATCTAGTTCTCTCCAAAAATATTCCAGAAAATTCATGTGATTCCAAAACTGGTCTATTTAGTAAGGATAAAAATGTTTTTTATTTTTTAAGCTAGGCATGGTGGCACATGCCTGTAATCCCAGTACTTGGGAGGCTGAGAGGGGAGGATCTAAGGTTCAAGGCCAGCCCCAACAACTTAGTGAGACTCTCAGCATCTTAGCAAGACCCTGCTTTAAAATAAAAAAGGGATGAGGTGCACTCAGAGGCAGAATGCCCCTAGGTTGAATTCCCAGTACCAGAAAAAAAGTGGAGTTCTTCACAACGTATTCTTTGGGGAAAAACATCTCCAAACTTAGTTCTCAGCGATGCCTGCAGAAGGCACTGCATGGGTGTCCAGTCAGTTCGAAGGTAATGAACTTGGCAGGCAAAGCCTGGGGAGGCAGAGGCTGTGCATGCACACTGCATGACTGTGGGCTGAGCTCTGGACAGCTATGGGAATAAAGACTCATGTTTTATTGATAAAATGGTTCTCTACTGTCTGGATCAGAACCAAGCATGCAGGTATTATATAGACTAGAGTTATATAGATTAGAGCTTTTTTTTTTTAAGGCGTTATACTTTTCAAAAGTTTAAAAAATAGTGATTCTTGACCCTGGCCACACATCAGAACCACCTGCAAAGTTTGCAGGTGGGCTTGGTCCCCATCCCAGATATCTTGATTTCCTTGATCTGAGGAGGGCATGGACATCTATAGTCTTATTTTTTGTTACTGGGTACTGAACCCAGCGGCATTCTACCTCTGAGCCACACCTCCCACCCCTTTTTATTTTGAAATAGAGTCTTGCTAAATTGCTAAAGTTCTCACTAAGTTGCTGAGGCTGGTCTCAAACCTGCAATCCTCCCAACTCAGACTCTTAAGTACTAGGATTATAGGTGTACGCCACCATGGATAGCTACATCTGTATTTTCAAAGGATCTTCAGGTGATTCTAAGATGCAGAGTTGAGAATCACTTCAGGCCTAACCACTAGGGAAGTAGAACACTTCTTTCTTTTTTTAAAGGCTTGCCTCCATAGGGAATGTCTATTGTCCTGTAAGTTGGGTTGCAGTCAAGTCCTGACAAAGTGTTTTTGGACTGTAGTCCATTTACTCCCTGGGTCCTGAGCAACCAGAATGCTTGTTGACCTAGCTCAGTGGTATTGAAACTATTATTGGTTTAAAATGCACATTACCAGAGCCACCTTCCTCTTAGTATTCTAAATTCCTTGGAAACAGAAGACAAGAGAGGGGGGGCAGAACCTATATCCTTAACAGGCTGGCCCAGTGGTTCTGAGGCTTAGTGTACTTAAAGCTTTTCAGTCTCGGATATGAATAAGAAAGACCCTCACTGACCAGCAAATCTAAAAGAAAAACCTTAGCCTGGACCAGAGAAACAGATGCTGACAGAGCTGTGTTCTCTGGAAGGTTCCTACCATTTCTTCAGTCTTTCTTTAACAATCCCTCTCCAACACAGCAGAGTTCTGTTCATTTCTTAGTTAGCTGCTGTCTTTATTCCTTTGTCTCTATGTGCATGGCATATGTGTGTTCTCATCAATACCAAGGCTTATGATTTCACTTCAGCCATTTTTCACTCAAATTTCAGCTTAAAGTCTCCTTGGTGAGGTTTCTGCATCTTTGATGAGCACATTTTTCTAGCCTTCGCAGGGCCACTTTTGGCCCTTGCTAAGAGTCCATCATTCTGCCATTACATTTGTCCCCTGGGTCATCTACTTGCAAGAGGCAATCGAGAGCTTAGGAAACCAATTAGTAATGATCAATGATTTAGGCCCAGCCGTGTGCGTGTGTGTGTGTGTGTGTGTGTGTGTGTGTGTGTGTTTACTGGGAATGGATACTATCACCGAGCTACACCTCTAGCCCTATTTTATTCTTTTATTTTGAAACAGGAGTTAACTTGCTGGGGCTGGCTGCGAACATGTGATCTTCCCATCTCGGACTCCCAAGGACTAGAATTACAAATGTACTGCTGATGCCCAGTGGTGCTTTCTGCACCACAGCCAGGAAGCCTTACTTGGCACTAAATGAGGTAGATCAGAAACAAAACTTGTTACTTATTTCAGTGTCAGTTTTCATGTCCCCAAGGCCCAAAGCCTGGCCTTGTCCCTCCTGAAGCTGCTATTCTTGGCTGAGGTGGGAGAGGCCTCTTCCTCCTACTGACATGACTGTCACTCTCTCAAGGCCCGGCTTTGTTTCGGTTTTTATTCAGCATTCTCACAGTGGTTTCAGGCTCTTCACCACAGAGCCAGGTCAAAGGCACAACCTCCCAGACTCCCGTCTGTCCGCAGGAAGCCTGCCTCCCAGTCGTAGGTCTGGCCTGGGCACTCTCCCCCTGGTGGCTGGGGCTGCTGCTGCGCACCCTTTGTGTTCTCTCAGCCAAGCGGGATGAAAACCATCAGGCCCAGTGTTCCTTTTACAACTTTTATCCTAAAATTTATGAAGGAATATAGATCTAAGGCTACCTTCTCCTCCAAGAGTGAAACGATTTCTCAGTTCCTTTTCACAACAGGACTCTTGCAAAGAGGCTTACACATGCTGTTTCCAGCTTCCCACACCACACTCCTTTAGCCCACTAGTTTGGCTTCCATTCTTCACTTCTTGTGTGTGAAGATGTCCATAGGCCTCAGGTGGCTAAAACTCCCTCCTCACGGGCGTGCTCCCTCCCTAAAGGCCCTCCCCTTCACCTCTGAGTGTCCGGCTTCCTTGGGCCTTGATCCTGGGCCTCTTCTGTTTTTCATCTACATCCTACGTGACCTCAGCCAATTCTCTGGCTAAATACATTCTACATGTGGACAACTCTGGAACATGGATCTCCAGCCATTTTCTCCCCCAGAATCATGTTGTCTCTGGACACAGGGGCTCCAAGTATAGGAATTGACATTGTCACCTGGCTAAGGGGCATCTCAGATTCCTGTCCAGGACTGAGCTCCTCGTTTCTTTTTTTTTTTTTTTTTTTTTTTTTTTTTTTGCGGT
Organism: Graphiurus murinus; assembly: GCA_004027655.1. Lineage (NCBI taxonomy): Eukaryota > Metazoa > Chordata > Mammalia > Rodentia > Gliridae > Graphiurus > Graphiurus murinus. Next base: position 8,734 of record PVLC010002185.1, on the reverse strand, counting down.
ACTAGGGATTGAACTCAGGGGCGTTCTACCTCCCAGCTATACCCCCAGCCCTATTTTTTTTATTCTTTATGTTGAAACCGAGTCTCACTAAGTTGCGGTGTGCCTCACTCACTAGGTAGCTGAGGCTGGCCGCGAACCCAGATCCTCCGGTCTCAGCCTCCCGGATGCTGGGATTACAAGCGTGCACCACCATGCCCAGCTTCCTCGTTTCTTCACAAACTCCTCCCCATCTTTTCTCACAAATTCTGTCATCTCCGTGCAGGGCATTATCATCCACCCATATGATTAAGCAGACACCTGAGTGGCCTCTCTCATTCTATATAGAGAAGCCATCAGCACAATCAGTTGGTTCTATTTCTAAGCATCCCCAGCCAGGTACAAGTCTCTGCCAACACATTCCCTGCCTTCAGTGGCCCTCTACACAGCAGGGAGAACGCCCTGTGTTAAACGTCTCCCAGACCACGTGCTGCCCTAATTAGGTCATCTTCAGTTCTTCCCACTGCCTGTGGCCAGTGAAGCCTTGCCTCATCCCACCCCCTTCCAGACCCCGGTCCCCTGGAGCTTCCCCTCACCTTAGCATGCAGGCTCTTCCTGCTCTTAGAACGGATGAAGCCCTTTCCTGCCTCAGTCTTTGTCCTAGCCACTCCTACAGCCTGGGAGCACCAGAGTGGAATTTGATGAGCATGGTAGAGCAGGACACTCTGTAATTCTCCTTTGGGGTACCCTCTGGTCTGCCCCAGCAGAGTGGGAATGCATGAAGGGCATGTCCTAGTGCTGGAGCCTGGCACCTAGGTCATGAATACTAAGTGTCAGCTGGAAGGAGTACATATGAGGGTCCCTTCCCCCTCCCAGGATGCTGGGACCAGGATACAGTGCCCACCCATATCTGCCCTGCACAGGAGCAGCTCTCCCCGAATTGTGCTGGAATCTGAGGCCTTTTCTACCCAACTCGAAATTTCTTCTCTCCTTCCCCACTCCTCCCTTCACAGGTGTGAGAACTGGACATGGCTGAGGGCTACCCTGGCCGCCCCTGCTCTCTCCCCTCCTATCTTCTGCAGGTACTTCACCTGTCTCTTACACTTCTAATCCAGCTCTGGCAACAGCTTCCCAGGGGCGGCTTTAGAGTCTTGAAATATTGATACTATAAACCATGGCCCAGAAAAAATAACTCTTACTTGATATTATGTATAAAACCATCTGTTCAGTTCCCATACTTTTTCTAGACTCGGCCTTCAACTGGAAGAGATTAAAAACAAAACAAACACCCGACCGAACAACCAATAACAGCAACAAAACCCACCTGTGTCCCAGAGCCTTTGACTTACCACCTAGGACCCAGACTTCATTTGTCTCCAAAGGAGTTAACAGAACAGGTAAGCCTCTGGTAGACAAGAGTAAATTCTGGCTCATCTCAGAATGTTACAGAAAGACAGCTTTAAATTCATACTCAGTTACCAGTCACCAACTACTACTGCTTGTCTTGGTATTAGTGATATAATCTTTGAAGCTGCAGACTAGAAAGCATCATTAATTTTATGGAGAAAAACTGCTCTCTTCAGAGGGAAAAATGCAGTCTAATTTTGTGATATAATATTGTAGCATTTCACCCCCTTCTCTAATTTAAATCAGTATGTATTTATTCCTACTCTGCATAAATTCCACAAATACTGAAACTGTTGTCTATTTTGCTTACTACTGTACTTCACAGAAGACAATGAGTAATTATTTATTGAGTAAATTGTCCTATACATAGGTATTTTCACATCTCATTTAAGATTCTCAACAACTCTGGGAGGTTGATGTTGACTTCATTATACTGAAATTCAGAAAGAACAAATGACTTTTCCAAGATCACCTGTGTGCTCTCCAATCATTCAAACACCAAATATTCAAGCAGCATATCTGCTAGGGTCAGAAAATTAGGTTGCTCATTACAAGTATCAAGAAACAATCATACTCCTCAAATGACCAGAACTTGAAAGAACAGAATGTCACATTTTCAAGAGCCTAGTAAAATCTCAGTAAAACATAGTTGAAGTAGTAAATTGGCAGAACTCCATTTTGCTTTTCATTAAAAGAAAAAAGGATCTTCATGTTAAGACAGTAACTCAGGAAGATCAACACTGACAATGTTCTGTAGACACTGTTACTAAGGCTTAAGGAATACACTTTAGTTAGAAGGACAAAATGGGGCAGTGTCTTCTCAAACTACAATAAAAGAAAATTTGTGTACAAAAGAAAGAGTCCAGGATGGTGGGAAATGGAGCTACAAGAGTTAAGCAACCAAGGGATGCTTTCCTCGGGCTTGGTATTGCCAGAAGTTTTATATTTAGCCATGTATATTACAGGCCACACTCCTGTATTATTATTATTTTTTTTTCTGCATTCAGTATTAAGAAAAAAAGTCTACTAGGCATGGAGGCACATGCTTGTAATCCCATTACTTGGGAGGCTGAGACAGGAGGATCGCAGGTTCGAAGTCAGCCTTGGCAACTTGGTGAGGCCCTCCACAACTTAGTGAGACCCTGTTTCCAAATGACAAATAAAAAAATTAGGCTGGGGATATAAAACAACAAGTCTGATGTGGGTTTTGGATTATCCACTGCTATACCTTCTGGCTACTATTGATGCAGATAGGGCTGAACACTCAAAATATGGTATTTAACAACTAGCAGCAGTCAGACTGAATGGACTAGGCCTTGGGCCACAGTGCTGCTGCTGGTTATGTTCCAGGCAGTCTAGGATTTCAACCTGGTCACTGGCAGGATCAAGCAGGTTGGTACAGATGACAATCAGCTCTCAGCACAGGTTATACCTGGGCACTGACTAATTTTAATAAAAATGCTTGATATTGAGCTTTTCCATTTTACTTTAGATAAAATTATCTTAATAAAGAACCAACTTAGAGCCGGGCGTGGTGGCGCACACTTGTAATCCCAGCATTTGGGAGGCTGAGACCGGGTTTGCAGCTAGCCTCAGCTACCTAGTGAGGCACTCTGCAACTTAGTGAGACACTGTTTCAAAATAAAGAATAAAAAATAGGGCTGGGGGGGTATAGCTCGGAGGTAGAATGCCCCTGAGTTCAATCCCCAGTACCAAACAAACAAACAAACAAAAACTTAGAATATAAAATAAACCTCTATATTTTGGCATAAAGTTGACTTCACTGTGCCTCATTTTCCTTAAAACCCCACTTTTTCCCTTTTGTCTGTCTTTTGCCTGGTGTCTGATGGTAATCATACCAATCTCATCAGGCAGACTTATTCTGAGGCTTTAGACTTTCATGAACTAAACAAGAAAACACCAGCAAACCTCATTTTATATAATCATGCGCTCCAACATTCCTTACGTAAGTGGAGTTGGAGAGTTGAGCTGTGACATCAGGATGCAGGCCTCCCTCACACAGGGAGCCTCTGCAGTGCCAGTGGGCTGTGGCATCTCCTTCAGTGGCAGGCTCTATTATTAGAGCCTTTCATAACACAGCTCCACTAAATTCTGGTTTTATACTGAGTTGGGAAGCTCTGTAGTTGGAGCTTCTAAGGTGTTCTAAACCACAAAAGCCCAGATAACTCAAGAGCAGTCTTTGTCAGTAGGATGAACACTGGTCATAGGGATTTTTCTCTTTAGACAAGGCAAGCAATCACTGAAAAATAAAGAGAGCATTTGAAATTTGAAAATCAAAACCCAAACTAATCAATCCAGACAAGCCAACTGAAACCAAAAGGAAAACCAGTTTCATGGTAGAGATGAAAAAGTAATGAACTTTCACTAATTTGTTATCTCTCTGAATTGTTGAACTGCTTACCATAAATCAGTTATAATTAAAAATTATTCCCAAGACTGGTTAAAAAAAAAGATACTTTGAATACATTATTTCTAGAGTATTTTAGAGCTATAAAAGGCATTTTCACTCTTGTTTTTAATTCAAAATGTTATCTCAAGTATTTTGAACACTTATCTAGACCAAACACCCTAGTCTAGCAATGCACGGTCATGACCACCTTATCCAGGGAGTGCTACCTTTTATGTGACTAATAAGAGGCTTTTTTTTTTTTTTCTATCATGTGTAGCTACAGAGCTAAATGCTCAATTACTCAGGAAAGCAGGCAGTAGTTTCCATTTTAGAGATGGGAACAGTGAGATTCAGGGATATGAAGTTGAGTTTACTATTCAAGGTCAGATTCTAAATGGCAGTGATGATTTTAATCTAGTTTTACTTGGCTAAGAAAACCTTTGCTATTTCCTCTACCTCAGTGATTCCAAAGAATGTCTTCCTATGACACACATCCCATTTGACATCCATACGGGGATGAGCAGACCAGGGTCTAGAGTTAGACATGACTCTTAACCTGCTGGCTAGAACTTGAGCTCTTTTCCTCTCTCTCAAAAAACAGCCTGAATTGCTACTGAATATTTGTATGGGGATAACCTCGAATCCATTCTCACTGATACAATGATTGATGGCTAGGCTAACAACTTGCTTTCTACAGGAGGAAACCACACAGCAACACACTGCACAGCACCCTGGAGAGCCGCCATACCACATCTCCAAGCTGTCTGACAAAAGCATTTTTATATCCTTAAATCCTTTTCACAGTACTGTGAGGTGGGCGGAGATGACTTTAGAGCTAAGAAGCCAGGCCTTAGACACTGTAGTCACTTGCTGCATCTCTGAGGGCTTCTGAACAGCCCTCCACCACTTCCCCAGGCAAAGCTGGGCCAAAGGACAGCCAGTGTGAAAGCTCTGTACATACTTTACACCCAGGAATTTCACTTCCAGGAACCGTTTCAAGAAAATAATCACCAGTGAAGAGAATAAAATGGACCTCAGAGTTTAAACTGTTGGTGGATAGGGTATCACAGGTCAGCGGTATTTCCTGTTCAACCCACAGTGGGTGAGTGAAATAGGGAAGTTCTGGTTTCATGCTACCATAGAGTCTAGTACATTGTATATATGTGACATAGAATAACATAATAAATATACATATTATATATTATATAATATCAATAAATTATAATCAATAATGCACATAATCCATACAACTAATTATTTTAGTTTCATGCTATGAAAAATATTTTATTATATTTTAGAATTTATATATAAAATTATATGAAGTATATATACAAAAATAATCATTTAGGGGTAAAACAGCAAAGAACATAAGATGCTATATTTAAATATGGCATAGTCATTTCCAAATATTCCAAGTTAACAGTTTAAGTATTAATTAAGCTTACTGTGCCAGCAAAAGCAAGCAGGTCACGGTGCATGTTAGGCTAGGCATAGTTGTCACCCGTGCTGCAGCCTCTCAGCAGAAGCCCTGTTCATGTGTTTGGTGTTTGGCCCTTGACTGTGTGAAACTACCTGCTTCTCAAGACAGAGCTATCTCCTTAGCTCCCACGCCTTGCCTGGACCACATTCCTTTCACCCTGGGGAAGCACTGCGACTCTGGCACTCAGTGCATGCCCCAGACTACAAAGTCTTCGCTCCGAACTCTCCTCGTGTATCTTCTTCAAATCTGTATTATCCTGGTATTCTTCCCTCCTTTTCTGGCTGCTCTTTTTGTTACTTCTCACTCTTTTTCTACCCATTTCCTGAAAGTGAGACCATTCCAAAATTTTAATCTTGGCTTGTTTGTTCTTTTGACTACATATCCCCTTAAAGACATCATCTGTTTCTAAAGCTCATCTTTATGCATAAAGTGAATCTCTCTTCAATCTTTCCTTAAGTACTGGTATCAAGTTCCAAATGACACATATTAAGTATTCAAAAAATGTTGCCATGGCCCAGGGACGTGGCTCAGTGGTAGAACACTTGCCTAGCATGCATGAGGCTCTGGGTTGGATCCCCAACATCATGCGTGTGTGCAGACACATGCAATGTTGTCATGTTAGCCTTTCTCAAGGCTTTACTGTGACTTGTACTTTTTACTTGCTTTGTAGAATATTTTATACATAGTATGAACCCTAATTTCATTTGCTTTTATTGATTTATAAAGACTTTTCAGTGAGCTGCTAAAAACTCTAGCTTAGAACAAATAGTACTATAATCCCAGTACTTGAGAGGCTGAGACAGGAGGATCACAGGTTTGAGGCTAGCCTCAGCAACTTAGCAAGACCCTGCTTCAAAATAAAATATATAATAACTGAAGTACATGCATATAATTTAAGTGGTGTATATATAAAATTTTTTTTCACTGATGGAATTTTTAATTTAATTATTCTAGGGGCAGGTCTGAAAACTTCATTGTAATGTAATGCCTAGATCTGCCTAGTATCAGACAATAAGAATGGTCTTGACCTAAACCATATTTATTACAATACCACTTGCTAGGTGATTAAACATTTTTCTAAACTAAGTTTACTCTCTCAGAGTCTATTAAAATGTAGAGCACAAACACCTATCGTCAGAAGTTTATCTCAAGTCCAAGTGTGATAAAGATATCCTGACTCCTGACTCAATAGTCTTCCCATTTAAAATTAGTAAGAATCAGAGAAAGATGAGAACAAATAAGGAATAAACAGATTGTATGTTAGTAAGTCAGTATAAGAGTAGTCTTTCTCATTTCACAAAACCTATTTAAAGTACAGAACTGTCTATGGACTTCCAGCACTCTGAATTACTATCAAAGGACTACCGAGTAAGAAATGATCTCAGGTGTATGCATGGGGCCGAGGGACACCCTAAGGCACATGATGTACTTACACAATCATATCAAGGTCACTCACTGAACTGAACCTGAGGGGGAGGGAACGGGGTGGGAATTGGGGAAGGGGTCAAATGAGAATTGTGTGCAAATATGTTTTTAACAACTTGTACTTAACAAAGATGTATGCTTTATTGCACGAATTACTACAATAAAAATAAATTAAAAAAAAAAAAAAAGAAATGATCTCAGCCTGTTTATTTGGCCTCCCAACCAGTACTAGAAATGATCAGGTGACCTCTTTGCCAAGAACTTTAGGGAAAGAATGCTCATTCCATAAGCAAAACACATTGGCTCTTACATGAAAAAATGCCAAGACAGATTGCTGTCCGTATTTTGGACTCACACAATGCAATTTTCATAAATCCTAAATGCATTTACATTTATTCCACTTAAACTACACTTCTTGTTGATTTTTCTTTGATGTTCGAGCCTGAAATCTTTCTGAGCCATAATTTTTATTAGCTTTCTCTCCATCCTTTGTGTCATCTGTGCACTGGTAGTACACATGCACACTTAAAAGTGCACACGACAGACCTGAGTGGAAATTAACAAGTTGATACAAATCCATTAAAACACTGTAGTACAGAAGTTTAAAAAGGTCTGAAGGAAAAAGAGGTTTGTAGTAAAATATGTATTCACCTACAGACTAAGAGCAAATTTACTCCGTACTTTAAAAAATGTTTATACTTTTTAAAAATCAAGGCACGGATTACTTGTCTCTAGTCTTCTGAGTACTTTCTTTTTTTACCACTTCCCTGGATTGACAGTGGTTAAGACTTGATGTCAAATTCTGCAAAATGTATGGTGTTGAGTTATAATTAGTAAAGGCCAAGATGGGCATGGTGGCGCATGCCTGTAATCTCAGTACTTGGGAGGCTTGAGACAGAAGGATCACAGGTTCTTGGACAGCCTCAGAAACGTAGTAAGAATCTCAGCAACCCAGCAAGACCCTGTTTCCAATAAAATAGTCATCATAATAATGATTAACAATAAAAAGGGCCCAGGATATAGCTCAGCGGTAGAATGTCCTGGGTTTAGTCCCTATCACGCATACACACACAAAATATCAAGGCTAAGTGAAAACCCAACAAAATTACAGCACTGTTTCATCATGTTGAATTCATCTCAATTTTACAATGAGAGTTTTACAAAGCACAAGGCAAATAAATAGGAGTTACTAAGGCAGTGCTACTTAATACTTATTCCTTGCTGTATAACTAAAAATAAGTAAAATTTTTAACCATGTTTTAACCTTGTTTTTCTAAAATTTTACTCTCTTGATATTTTTGATAGTTTTCTGTCTTGTTTCATACTTATTGTGTATCTCTTCTTCCTACACTTTGAATATTTTTTAAAGTGCTGAGCTTCATGAAAAAAATACCAGCATTGGAGTTGAGCCCTGAAGAATGGGCAGCATTTCCACAGGAAGAGACTGGATTGGATGGGAGAAGAGAACACATTTCCTCCTAAGAAAAAGCACAAACAGAAATGGGCATAAAAGGAGAAGGGTACTACAAAGATACACTATCTACTAAGTTTCAGGAGAAGAATGAAGGAAAGGAAGACAAGGCAGTTACTAAGCACCAATGACTGTGCAGGAGCTTAGACTCATTTACTTGTTAAATTACAACAAATCTTTCAGGTAGGCAGTGGTTTCTGCATTTTAAAAAGTGACTAAAAACACTGTAGCTCAGAAAGGTGAGGTAACATGTTCCAGCTCATACAGGAAGATACAGAACTCAGGTACTTTCTAGTTTCTCACTGGATTCTGTAGCTTTAAATTTTCATGTTTAACAACCTTCCATCTTACTTTAGTGAGAAACCCTGTTCCTACCAGAAATATGTCTGCCTTTCTGTTTACAAAAAAAAAAAAAAAGCTCAGAGACGGGCGTGGTGGCGCACCACGCTTGTAATCCCAGCATTTGGGAGTTTGGGAGGCTGAGACAGGAGGATCCGGGTTCTCGGCCAGCCTCAGCCCCTCCGCAACTTAGTGAGACCCTGTTTCAAAATAAAGAATAAAAAAA
>PVLC010002184.1:104290-120866 GCA_004027655.1 Graphiurus murinus | reverse complement strand
CGGTACTGGGGATTGAACACAGGGGCATTCTACCTCCGAGCTACACCCCCAGCCCTATTTTTTATTCTTTATTTTGAAACCAGGTCTCACTAAGTTGTGGAGTGCCTCACTAGGTAGCTGAGGCTGGCCGCGAACCCGGATCCTCTGGTCTCAGCCTCCCGAATGCTGGGATTACAAGCGTGCGCCACCACGCCCGGCTCCGGGTAAACTTTTATTACAATCTCTCTAAGATTACACAAATATATAGACGTAAAGCCTAGTTTTGAATCCATCTGGCAGAATTATATACTATTTCCCTAAAAAACATGTAAAAGGCCCATACTGAGGCATACATAGGAGCTGATGATACATAACAGTCTGATTTCTTGACTCTGTGCTTACAGACAAGCTCCTAACATTTAAAGGGTCCGAAGCAAGAGTACAAGTTAATACAAGGTGTCTAATAGTTAGGAGTTAAAAATCGTCAAATAAAATAACTTTTTTTGCTCTTACCTTTACAAATACCTTCACAGAATTAGGATGACTAGGTGTGAGTTCAGAATTCTTGGACATCATGACTATGCCCCTTGTCTTTCTACTCCTGCACCCTTCCCTTATCACCAAGACTTTGGCCTCAGATGGATAGCTCATATCTCCATGCTTCATCTACACATCCATCCTGTTCACTCATGAAAAGCCTCTTGGCTGGCCCTGGTACTAGGGATGGCTATACTGCAAGAAGATGGTTGGCCCATGAGAATGAACATAGAGAAGAAGAGTCCAGAATCAGAGAATGCCACTCAATATCTTGTGTGGGGAAGGGGGAGGAGGAATGGGGAGGGAGTGGGGGAGAAAGCTGGCCAAGTGCTGTGTGCATGTATGTCACTATCACTAGGAACTACATGTGATGTGAGACTATAATGCACCAATAAAAGTGGCTAAATAAAAATAAAAAATAAACCTGTTTAAACATCAAAAAAATACAGTTAGACAGGAAGATTATAATGCACCAAGAAAAAATGGCTAAATGAAAATATAAAATAAACCTGTTTAAACATTAAAATAAAACAAAATACATTTAGACAGGAAGATTAATTTCTAGTGTTCTACAGCAGACTACAGTGACTACAGTTGACAAAAATTTATTATACGTTTTATAAAGAACTAGAAGAAAGAAGTTTAAAGGTTCCCAATATAGAGAAATGATAAATGTTTAAGGAGATGTAAATGCTAATTACCCTGATTTGATCATTGCGCATCACATACATGTATCAAATTATCACACTGTACCCTGTAAATGTGTGTAATTATTATTCATCGCTTCAAAATAGTAACAATAATAAATTTTTCCATTCTGAGTCCCAGGTACTGGTAGAGTTTAAGACTTTCAGCACTGAATAAGGACACAAGGTTGGGATAGATTGCAGACTTTGAGCACACCTCTGATCACAGCTAGAATTGATTGCTAAACGGCTCTAAGAGCGAGCACGAGAGATTTGGCTCAATTACTGCGAGCACAAAGTAAACACCAGACGTTCCAGAATGAAACCTTGAGGGTTTCCCCAAACTTTTGCCCCAATGATGGCATTTTCATGAACACAAACAATTATAATATCTCTCCTCATGCCCATAGCACCTCCATACCCAAGTACGCACTTCTGGTGATGACAAGTAAAGTGAAAATGATTGGAGCTGTTCTGTGAGGACTTCCAATGGAACAGAGGTGTTGGAGCGTAATTTTCCTGGAGTGTAAAACAATTCTGCAGTTAGAATTCTGTTTCCTGTAAGGCCAGCAGATCCAGGAAAACAACAAAGATCAAACCTGTGAGGAACGAATCTGTGTTCTCACCTGGGATATTCTTCTGACATTTAAAACTTCTCTTTGCTCAGAAGGAATCCATCTTTGCCTAAACTCATGATAGGCGCTCTGGGCATGAATGTGATTGACAAAGAATTACATACATTGATGTTTCAAATGGTGCTTTTAACTTGAGAAATATTAAGGAAGCTTTGTGAATTTGGGAGAGAAGAATGTAAATGTGAAAAGTTAATTTGTTGAACTATTTGTTTTGGGGTTTTTTTTGCAGTACTGGGGATTGAACTCAGGGGCATACTACCTCAGAGCTATACCCCCAGCCCTATTTTTTGTTCTTTATTTTGAAACAGGGTCTCACTAAGTTGTGGAGTGCCTCACTAAGTAGCTGAGGCTGGCCGCGAACCCAGATCCTCTGGTCTCAGCCTCTCAAAAGCTGGGATTATAAGTGTGCGCCACCACGCCTGTCTGAACTATTTGTTAATGATGATTTTACTCTCTATTTCCATGGGAGACCAAAAAGCAAGAGAAAAAAATTATCTTTTCTCTCATTCCTGTGTTTGCATTTTTTTCCCATTGTGAACAATTTTTTTGGATTGTGAACAATGGTTTGTGGATAATGGTTTTGGATCTGTTGTTGCAGTTATATTTTTATTTACCCAGAGGATAATTATACTGTATCCTAGAAAAGGGAAAGTGAGATGTGTAGGGAAGACATATGTGGAAAGCAGGAGAATGTCCCCTTAAATATGTCCAAATTCCAGTCCCTGGAACCAGTGAATACATCACTTTACATTGCAAAGGGGAATTACAAAGCAAAATTATTCAGAATGAAAAATGCAGATTATTTATTTTAATAATACTATGCAGCTGGGAATGTCATTGTGGCAGAGCACTTACCTAGCACAAACCTTGCATTCAGTCCTCAGCATCACAAACAAAACAAAACAAAAAACACTATTATGCGAACAATAACTCTAAAAAAGCAGGTATGACAAAATTAATATTGACAAAATCAGTCTCCATACCATAGATAAATAAGATCCTTTAATAAGGTAAAATAAAAAAGTCAATTTATTGATGAGCCTATATTTGCACATGTGTACACCTAAAACACCTTCAAAACACATGGAACAAGTACAAGAGAAATAGGCAAATCCACTATCATAGTGGAGTAATTGACAAAACATACTTATAAATAAGAAATCTGCAAAGATATAGATTCGAACAATGTTGACCAACTTGTGTTAATAGGAATTTATAGAGTAGCATACCCCAAAACTGCAAGGGCTTCTTTCCTTTTCAGGAATCCATTGGACCTTCATGGATCCTTCATCACCGTAGCCACAAATTCATTGCCCTCCTCCCTTCTTTTTTCCCCCTCTTTGAGCTCATCATTTGATTTGCTTGCCTAATAGTATATGGCGGGATTGATGCTACACTACTTAGGATCAAGGTTTCAAGTCTCTGCTTCCTTTGGAACGCTGCTGTCATTCTGCAAGGCGGACCTCTATGAGGCTGGATGACCACGTAGCAAGAGGCCCAGTCCTGCCCCGGTGCCCGCTGTGCCAGCCCACAGCCAACCCTCCAGTCAAGAGTAGCTTCATGAGTGAGATCAAGGGAAATTAGCAGAAGAATCATCTGGACCACCAAAAGAATTAGGAAAACTAGGGTTGTTTTTTTAAGCCTCCAAGTTTTAGGATGGCTTATTATAGAGCAATAAATTGCTGATGACTTGGCCAGAAGCCATCTCAATAAATTTCAGTAGATTTAAGTTGCATAAAGTATCTCCTTTGAGCATGATGAATTAAATTATAAATACTGTAAATCAAGAGTAAAAAGACATCTAGGAAGTGCATAGATACTTTGAAATTAAACCACATAGTTCTAAAGAGTTTGCAGGTTAGAGAAGAAACTGCAAGGGAATTTACAAAAATAGTTTGAAAAGAACAAGGAAATCAACCAAATTTGTGGTATTAAAATAGTACTCATGGGGAAGTTTATAATTTTAAGTGCTTATATTAGAAGATAATTCAGATTTAAAATCCATGATCTAAGCTTCCACCTTAAAAAGTTATACAAAAAAGGGTGCGGTAAATCTAAATTTAGTAGAAGACAGGAAATAATATTGTTTCAGAAACAATACTAAATATTATGTATGTAAAGCATACCAATGGTCAGTAATACAACAACAAAAACCTATGAGAATATGAATTTATCAAGAACTCAGAATTTAAGGTCAATACAGAAAAATCTATTTCTATTTACTAGCAATAAACAACTAGAAACATAAAATAAAGCACTATCTATAAAAATATAAACTATTTAAAATAATTTTAACACAGATTAAAAATGATCCTTATACTTAAAACTATAAAATATAGATAAGAGAATTTTTTAGATTTCATATTTGTTATTTTAATTAATTTTTATTGATGCATTATAATTGTATACAATAGTGGAATTTATTGAGATATATTCAAATATGCACATATGTATATTCAAAGATTCAATAGTGTTACATGTATATTTTCCCCAACTTCATCTATAAAGTTCAAATCAATGCCAAAGTTTTTAGTAAAATTTGCAAGCTGATTCTAAAACGTATATGGAATGATTCCAGAATAATTAAATCTATTTTGATATGAAAAAAGACAAAGTTGGAGCACTTACTTCCACTAAAATTTCTCTAAACTTAATGTATTAAATTGTAACTACTCATAGTCACCTTTACCCAAGGGAGTATTTTTGTGTGTGTGGTACTAGGGATTGAACCAAGGGGTCTCTGAGTTATACCCCTATTTATTTATTTACAGCCCTTTCATTTTGAAACAGGGCCTTGCTAAGTTGCCATGCGACCCAAGGGAAATATTTTTAAACACACTTTCCTAAAAAGACATGTGCAAGAAAGTGCATAGCCATTTTCTCTGTAATAGCACCAAATAGAAACAGTTTAAATATCCATCAAAATATAATAGATAAACAAACTGTGATATATTTATGTAATAGAATTTTGCACAACGATCTCAAAAGTATTTAGAGGAGCAAAAGTTGTCAGCTATAAAGGCACCTGCTGTCGTACAGTGTATATCCATTTATCATCTATATGAAGTTCAAGAATAGCCCAAACTAATCTCTCTTAAAAGAAATTATAAGAGAGGTTGCCTGTGGCTCATAAACTGAAAAAGAAATATCAAGGAACTATTTGGGGTGATGAATATATTCTATCTAGATGGAGGTGTTTGTTGCATTAGGAGTATACATCTGTCTTAACAACTGCATGCTTAATGTGTACAGTAAAACCAAATAAAATTAGTTTATGAGAAAACAATGAATCAATGCACCTGCCACGAGTGTTTGTAAGGCCTTGGACAAGTCAATTCTATCAGGTCCGAGTCCAATGCCTGGAGCTGATTGTAGGACATGGTGAGACACGGATGGCGAGTGTCTGAGTGAGATCCCAGCTGGGGAGGACACAGTAGGGACCAATGGCTGAACTTCCTTGGAGGGAGCAATCATGCAAAACCAGGGACAGAGGAAGTAACAGAGAACCAAGGCAATTAGCTCCACCCCAGGTGGAGGCCAGTGGGGCCTGGGATGTGGGATCACAAGCAGACCAGTGGCCACTGGTGTTACATCTCCCCACACCCTGCAAACTTCCCTAACTTCTATCTCTGCCTTTTGAGTGAAAGGAGAGAAAAAAGAGGAACATTAAAATTACTTTAAGAAAAGGTATTTACCCCAAAGGGTGGGAGAAGCTGTGTTTTAAACCAGAAGAGATTGAGGTATCTTAATTGACAGATTCAGATGTCCCACCCCGACCACAGTACCACTCTTCAATGAGACTGGGGGTTCCAGAACTTGAGACTCGCAGCTACAAAAACTAAAGTTCTCCTTGAAGCTACAAAAACTAAAGTCCTCTCTGGTTTATTTTTGAACACTTGAGTATCTACTCCTTCACCCTGATCCATTTGGGTTTGAAGTCTTCATCTTGGATGGGGCACTGGGTCTCCATGGTGTCGTGACAAGTAACAAGGCTGGGGAGGTTGGAATGTTGGGTTTATGAGTGTGTGAATGTTCTCTCTGAAACGCTTGTTGAAACTTAATCCCCAAGTTCCTGTGTTGGGTGGTATTTGGAGGTGGGGGTCTTTGGGAAGTAATTGAGATTGGATGAGGTCATCCAGACAAGGCCCTTCTGATGGGCAGTAGGGAGCAGGTGTTGGGTTGGCCAAGCAACCCAAATGTTTGCAGAGTCAAAAGCTGCACACAAGGGTGGTGATGAGGAAGGCTGGAGATGTGTATACAGTGACTCATGGAGAGTCTTAGCAACTGGATCTGATAGATTTTTAAATCCCTTCATTTGGCTATGTAAGGAAAGGGGAGCTTATACAGGGAGTTTTACATTGCGATAACACTAAAACAACAAAACGAAAGGTGGCATATGACTGAGTTGAAGATACAGGGAACTTCAGTCTGAGGAAGATAAAGGGAACTTCAGCCTGAGTCTGTGCTTAGCCCTGCCACTTGCCAGCTGAGTGGCCTTCTATGTTTCTTTTTCTTTTGTGTGGATCTGGGGATAGAACCCAGGGGCATACCTGTTCTACTTTTCATTTTGAAACAGGGTCTTCCTGAGCTTGCTAAGTAGTTAAAACTGGCCTCAAACCTGCCATCCTCCTGTCTCAGCCTCCCAAGTACTAAGATTACCAGTGTGCACTGCTGCACTGATTCCTTCCTTCCTTCCTTCCTTCCTTCCTTCCTTCCTTCCTTCCTTCCTTCCTTCCTTCCTTCCTTCCTTCTGATTGAACCTAGGGACATTCTATTCCTGAGCTATACTCCCAGCCTTTTCATTTTTTTTTTTTTTTTTTTTTTTTTGCGGTACTGGGAATTGAACTCAGGGGCATTCTACCTCTGGGCTATACTATGAGTCCTATTGTTTAATCCTTATTTTGAAACAAGGTCACTAAGTTGTGGAGTGCCTCACTAGGTAGCTGAGACTGGCCACAAACCCGGATCCTCTGGTCTCACCCTCCCAAATGCTGGGATTACAAGCGTACGCCACCATGCCCGGCTTCATTTTTGTATTTTGAAACAGGATTTTCTAGTTGCTGAGGGCCTTGCTAAGTTGCTGATGGCCTTGAACCTGCCATCCTCCTGTCTCAGCCTTCCAAGTACTAGGCTACAGGCTTGCACCATGGTGTCCAGCTCCATGTATGTTTCTTAACTGCATTTCCCTTATGCCAGAGCTTCTTCATTTATATGATATAAATAATAAACATCCCCAACAAAGCCTAACACAGAGCAAGGACTTGTTACTGTTAGCTGTTGTTTTTGCTAAACCAAGCATCCTGAGGATCTTCAAAAAAAGTCATTTTATTTAATTATTATAATGAAAATTTCCATTTAAGGATGTAATCACCTGATTTAAATTCTAAAGCTGTACTTTCCCAAAAGCATTCTCATCCATAATTTTTCAAATTATGTGCTTAAAAGAATCCTAAAATTAAACACCAATAACAAATACATAAAAGTAGAAGCAAACACAATGTGGAGAGCATCATGATTCTGCCTACAGGTCTACCTGACCCCGTTTCATCTCAGTGATTCCCTCTGGGTTTCCTAATTCAAGAAGTGGTCCCTGGGAGATCCCTGCCACGAAGGCTTAGAAAAACCCCGAAGCACACTTCTCTGTGAGGGGGCCTCAGGAAGTGCAGGCAGAGCAGCGATTTTCAACTTGGGCAGGACTGCTGAAACAAGCCATCTCAACACTTTGTCCTGTTTGGAAAAAATTAAAGTTCACTGTATATATTTAAAGGATGCAACATTATGTTGTGAGACACATTCGTGTAGTAAAATAGTTGCTGTAGTGGATAAAATGAACACATCTATCATTTTATATAAGATCTCATTTGCCCCCCCACACACACACACCTCCCTGTGGCCAGAGCAACTATAATCTGCTCATTTAGCAAAAATCCTGAATAGGGTACACTACTATTAACAGTAGTCCTTGTGTTGTACATTAGATTTTTCAATTTATTTATTCTGTGTATTTGCTTTTAATTTCCTCCCCTCCATCCCTCCCCTGACAACCACTTTTACTCCCTATCTCTATACATTTGACTTTATTTGTTTTTAGATTTTAGCTTGTGACATATCTTTCTCTCCGAGTCTGGCTTATTTCACTTGGCACGACATGATTCTGCCTACCGGTCTACCTGACCCCATTTCATCTCAGTGATTCCCTCTGGGTTTCCTAATTCAAGAAGTGGTCCCTGGGAGATCCCTGCCACGAAGGCTTAGAAAAACCTTGAAGCACACTTCTCTGTGATGGGGCCACCTCTGTTGTGCAAAGCACTTTGTTTTCTTAGTTGCGCTGTCAACTCTCAGTCCTGGAAGTGAGCAGTCTCCTCCTCACCCTACCTCTTTCTCATGGCACTAGTTGGTGACCTCAACTTTCCAGGCCACTAAGATTTCAGTAACTAATTTGATACTCAAATATAATGAAGACAGCTCTGGAGACATCTGGTTTGTACAGAGAATTATGCTCAGCAGCCCTCACGCCCACCTGGGGCCTGTCCTTGGAAGAGGCAGCCTCGGCAAAGGCTGACACTCAGAATGTTGTGATTCCTCCCAGCACAGACTGTGACACACCTGTGGAAGGCAGGACAAAGGCCCCACAAAGATGTCCATGCCACAAACCCCACACTCTATCAATATGTTACCTTGCGTGGCAGAAAGGAATTGGCAAACGTGATTAAGAATCCTGGGGTGAGGGCATGATCCTGGGTTATCTGGGTGGACCAAATCTCATCAGGAGAGTCCTTATAAGATGGGGACAGGAGAGTCAAAATAAGAGAGAAATGACATGGAAGCAGAGTTTGAAATAGCATCCTTCAAAGTAAGCAAGGAACACAAAAGGTCTCTGAGAGCTAGAAGAGATGAGGACACACATTGACCCCTAAACCCTCCTGAAGATGTTGACACCTTCATTTCAGCTCCTTAAAATCTATTTTGGACTCCAGGTCTCTAACCCTAAAAGACAATAAATTTATGTACATTTAAGCTGCTGAGTATGTGACAATTTTTTAAACAGCAATAGGAAACTCACACTAGACATCATCTACTGTTTGTCCTGTGGTCCTGTGTATCAGCCCCTTCCTTCCCATGAATAACTCAGTGTCACTTGGAGGAGAAGACAGACTGAAAGGGATCAAACAAGTGACACTGAACCAGGGACAGCTGCAGCTTCTGATTCTTCACCCACACCACACACACACACACACACACACACACACACACACACACACACACCAAGTGACTCCCTTCTTCAGGCACTGGGTCAAGGTGGTGGGGCATCTCCAGATGGAACTGGGGCACCAGAAGTAGACTCTTGGGATGCCACCTCCCCATAGTTTCATGAGCACCAGGAAATGATCATTGCTCAAACTATAGCAAAAGCCAAGAAATCCAACCTGAACTCATGAGATCATCTGAGTCATGGGCATGATATACTATGATTGCCAAATCCAATCTTCTGAAAAATATGCATTATGAACATAAATAATACTGAAAAAACTATTTAAACACTGTCTCCCATATGCTTCCAGTGTCGAGACAGCAGAGGGTCTGGGCAGTTAGTCCACACTGAAGAACCCTCTGCCAACACCTTCTGTAACAAGTGCTTCTAGGTTGACAATAAACCACTCAACATGACCCTGGCTAGACTCTCACTCTTTCCCCAACTGGGAGAACCTGCGTGTAATTTTATTTGGCTCTGCAGATCACTGATATGTTACAGTAGGCATTTAAACATTATTTGCATAGGCACTTTTTGCAGCCCACAGAAGATGCTGCAGGACACAATATAATGAGAAGCTGATTTTTCAATAGCCATTGGACTAAGTTTAGCTACACAGTGGTAAGATGATACAATTGACTATAGTCTAATACAGTCGACCAGGAGCTCAGAGACAGCCTATCTCAAGGTATTCTTAAGTCTTCCTTTCAGGAGAGTTAACTCTAGGCATAAGTCCCCTTAAGATATGTTTAGGGCTGTTCTAAGAATCTGGGCTGGAATAATAACTATTGGAAAGAAGACCTATTCAGGAAAGATAATATGTTTCCTCAACACTGGTCTCCATTTCTCCCTCCTCTGTCCATTCCTTTTCAACCTCTTTCTCTCCAGGCACTGGATGCATCCATGCCCCTTGACATGGACATTTCCAGCAGAGACCCTTGCCCTTGCCCTTGACCTCTCTCAAGCATCCGCTGCCTCCGGGACATTCGACATAGCCACTTTCTAGGCACAGGATCATGATCCTTCTGCCACCTCCTCCTGCCCCGAGCTTCCTAGCAGGATGCACACATGGCTCTACCACTGTGAAGACTGCAGGAGCCATCCCGGACCACCCTCACTGGATTCCTCGTGTATAAGGATGTCCAGCTCCCCCCTAAATGTGTCCCCTTCCCCTGCCATCTGCCTCTGCCTCTGGCTTTGGGGGTCTCAGTTTAGGGACTATCTCCTGTAGGACACTGTCCCTGACCCTGAGTCATTTGTCATCCCTGTGTGTTTTCTTAAATTCTCATTTCTGCAAGATGACACTTAAGCTACTGTGCTCTCAGTACCTGTGTGCATGGTCCTTCAAGGGACCATGGACCTCTTGAAACCTCCCTGTCTCTTCCATGTGTCCAGCCAGCTTTCCTCACTCTCTCCTCACAGAAGGACTTGGGGGTGACACTTCTTTGGGGCTTGTTCCACTTTCTTGTCTCCTCCACTGATGCCACCTCTCCTGAATTGTCCCTTATCTCCTTACAAATGATGGCTTCTCCAGCTCCTCTTGTGAGCTAATTCTCATTAACAGACTAAGCAGCATAAGGGGGGGCTCACCATGTGATGACAGTTTTAAGGATGGTCCAAGGGGGACAGTGCCGCCCTGTTTGCCCAAGTCAGAATCAATGGACACAGATGGCGGGGAAGATAAGCAAGGGTCCTGAGAGCTGCGTCTAGCAAAAGCACATCTGAAAGGGCTTGAAGAATACTTTTTTCTTTTCTCCACTTCCTAATCGGTGCTTTGCTCCTTTCTTCTTATTTAATCCTGACAGTCCCAAGAGTATTTTGGAAGGAGTGTCCCCCTGCTTATCTGTACAGGGCATCCGCTGTCCTTGTCGGCACAGCAGTCTCTGGGCGGGCCCCTGCTCCAGAGGAAGAGCTGAATGCAAGAGGATGCTTCCCTCCGTGGCTCCCTCACTCACAGCTCCTGCTTTCTGTGGTCCACCAGCCGCCATAAATATTCCACTCGATGGCGTCATAGAGGGACAATTTTAAATGCCCAGGTCACCATTGCACACTAACACGCTTTCTTTGTGCATTTAAGAGCAAGCCTTTTCCTTCTTACTTGTAGAAGGCCATTAAAAGCCATGTTACATATAGAAAACTCCTTAAAAATAGGAAAAGATGTAAGAACACGCAGGGGCTGGAACTTGTTTTGGAAAATGAATATAAAGCGCTTTGGGTGAAGGTTTATAACTTTTTAAAAAGTACATCACCAAAATCTTATGGAAAATCATATAGTATGTTCATTCTCCCATAGGCTCCCAGTGTCTGATATTTTCTAGGGGGAAAATGCCTTACACAACTTTGGACTCTTTGAATAATTAACAAGATAAACCTATGTTGTGGAAAACAGCACTGTTATGAAGGTAATGAATTAATCTCTAGGTACCACTAGGGCCCACAACTTTAAGCTTTGCTAAAAATTATAGCATCCCCTGTAATTCTGTATCATGCTCACAACATGGGATCTTATTTTTCTGAATTATAATTTAGATCTAAGCTAATTGCCTAGAGTATCTTTTTAAGGTCTTTAAATAATATATAATACATTAAATTATTTTTATTATATGTAACATATAAATATCATTATACAATATATACAATTACATATGTAATATAGAATATATATCATTTATGTTATATATGATATAAAATAATATTGCCTTGTTATAGTATACTATTATTGTATATATTATAACTGAGAATAACGTAAGCCGGGCATGTTGGTGCATACTTGTAATCCTAGTACTTGGGAGGCTGAGGCAGGATGATCACAGTTTTCCACCAGCCTCAGTAACCTCATGAGGCCCTCTACAACTCAGTGATACCCTGTTTCAAAATAAAAAATAAAACAGGGGTGGGGGTTTAGCTCAGAGGTAGAATGCCTGGGTTCAACTCTCAGTACCACAAAAAAAAAAAAATCTGTATCAGTTTGAAAAAGGTTGAACTTTCAAAAAAATGTTTAAAATATCAGATATTTCTAAACTACATTCACTAAATTATGTAAGTAAAGAGAGTAAACTATATAGAAAATATGGATCTATGTTTAAAATGACAAATCAATTGCTGGATGACAGCTAATTAAGTTTGGGGCTAGCAAAGGCAAATGTATTTTGCTGTTTAACTCCGTAGAGGAAGAAGCACTTACATATCATCAAAAACAAAAGGACATGCTAACATCACTAAGCTATGGGAGAAAAATAGAAAGGAAACGAGGATCCTACCTAGGATTCCTACGTTCTACCTACGCTGAGGCAAAAGCAACTGAGAGAGAACTTGGTTTATTTTAGCATCTCTTGAGTTAGTGGTATGACTAGAATAAAAATTAAAATTTTATATTTAGGAGACATCATATGACAAAATTGATTTACTCTGGAAAATGTTAGGGGGAACTTTTAGTGGAGAAATTCTCTATAGGGTCGAAAGTGCTTTCCTTCTCAGAATTATAGATTTTTCTGTCTCCTGAGATGGGGGGGGGTGTAGTCCATAAGCTATCCCAATATTTCTATTGCATTACTGAATTTACAGTAATTGATAGAGAGGATATCCACCCTCCCTCCCCAAGAATGACCTTGCCCAACCTTACCATAGGCAGCATCGCATCAGCTCATGACTGCTTAGGGAGTTCAGTCCCGAGACTCGGCCAACTCTGTAGGCTGGGATCCTGTTTTCACCTGTGTCCCCTGCTTTCCTACATGAAAACCCTCCATTGTTAGAACATGCCTCTCATCTTTCCAGAATATTCATCTGCTTTTGATTTGCAAATGTTCACTCATGCCAGCTCCTCAGTGACACCTTCCCCAGCAGCTCAGGGGACAATTCACCATCCTCTGACCTGTCACTCCTCTTAGCTCCGGTATTCGACACATTTGATGCAGGGTAGCGAGTGCCCTCACACCAAGTCTCCCTGCACACCTGGCTCATCCCATGCCCACTGCTAACAGGGCCCCGCACAGAGAGAGCGCGCCATAAACGTTTGTACTCCAAATTAATGATTCCAAAGAGACAGGCTGCATACAGAGTCTACATTTTTGTAACATTGGAAGAAATTTTGAAAATAATTAAGATATTTCCAATTCCTTTCTCTATCATAAGTGTCTTGGGCATTGAAGCCAGCTTGAGTTTGAATTATGGTGTTCAAAATTGAAAAACTGTCTATATCATCATAACTCATACACAGCACATTATTAAGAAATTTAACTACTTTAAAGCAGTGAATTCAAGCTGGGCGTGGTGACTCATGCTTGTAATCCCAGTCCTTGGGAGGCTGAGACAGAAGGATCTGGGTTTGCGGCCAGCTTCAGCTACTTAGTTGGGTTCTCTACAACTTAGTGAGACCCTGTTTCCAAATAAAGAATAAAAAATAGGGCTGGGGGTGTAGCTCAGAGGTAGAATGCCCCTGGGTTCAATTCCCAGGACCGCAAAAAAATAAAAATAAAATCAGTGAATTTAATTCTCTAAATTCACGCCCCCACCCTTGTTGAGTTTCTGTGCAATGCTTTCATGGACAGTACATATTTTTGAGTGGAAAGCCTGCCAGATTCTTATTCCAACACCGACTTGGGTTGTATGTGGGTGTATGTTAGGAGGCAGAGGCTGTGGAGACAGCGAGGGGCACACAGGACCCGGGCGAAAGGGCGAGGTCCTTCAGAGCAAGGAGACTTCCCTTCAAGTTGGCCATTCCACCCAGCGTGCTAATCTCGAGCTGCCTACACCACCTGCATCCCTCACAGATGCTACTGAGAGAGGGTTTCTCATTCTCTGCCCCTCTTTGATTTCAAATTAGTTGATATGAGCACAGAGGTGTACACTAATTCAAAGGGAAGACCTGCTGTGTCCTGCAGCACTGATCGTCCAACCTATGTCTAGTCTGAGCTCAGTATTTTAACACAATGCTCTATACTGTGGTGTCAAAATTGTTCTCCGTTAGACACTGTGTTGTTGATGAAGCATCTTAGAGTGTTCAGGAGCCCCAGCCCCCGGGATCATGCTCATTCAACACTAGCTTACACTAAGGCCAAACCCCAAAGTCTGGATCTTCTAGATCTACCCCTAAATAATGTTGAATCTTCATTCTTTCATGACTTTGTGATTTGCATTTCCGTAAATTATCATGCCCTTTTGTGACAAAGATTTTTAACTGAAAAAAAATATTATTTCAAGTATTAGGGGAATATGCTACGGAGGAGTCACAATGCTACCTGTGAGATATGAACTAATGTCCTAGTAATCACTCAAAAGTCATTTGAGAAAGTATTTCTTATTATAGTACAAAGATATATTTCATATGTTCTAACTCTAATTAATCATGTCAAATGACCAGCATGCTCAATTCATATTTCTAAGGAAAAAAGGCCTGCCTCCTTTCTTATCTATTTTGTCACTGTCCATTAAAATGTACCATTAGGAGGATTAAAAGGTAGAAAACCCCCAGGTACCACTAGTTAGCAACCTGAACCTGGGAAGTCAATAGCTTCATTTTTCTTTCCTGCTTCTCATTTAAAAGATACTGATGAAGTCATCTAGTGAAAGAGGAAAACTTCTCCCTGGCGAAAATATTTTATAGAATTTCATTAAGCCAAGTAACAGGTTTATATTTATATTATTAAGTAATAGGAATATATTTAAATGAAGTTATATATGCATCACAAAAAGAAAATCTCATTAAAATGGTACTCGTATAATTCAAGACACTAATGATTGACCAAATTAATGGTGATAGGTCTATTAGAGAACTACAGAAATGTGAGGCAGTATTTTTTTTTTCAAGTTAGTGTTATTATGACATGTACATGGGGCAATGAGCTGGCGAGCTGGAAAGTCGCAGGTAGTCAGGATGTCTTGGCTGTTTAATATGAACTGGAGTATCTCCATATCATTCCACTCATATTTATTTTTATGGAAGCTTTCTGCACTGTTTCAGAAATGAGAAGCAAGCCATAACTCCTAGAGATGGCATTATTTGTGATAATTTTTTTTGTTGTTTTATCACAGTTAAAAACTCGCACTGGAGTTTGCCAGCCAGCAGGAGGCTCAGGGAGCACTGCTCCCGAGAACCCCACGAGCATCCTTGCTGTGCCCTCCATAGACGATTTGTGGTGAGCTCCCAGTGTTCTAAACTCTGCCCCATCCATACTATGTCTGAAAAATCACACGTGCAGCACAAAATTTGATAAAAATATATTTAAAATAAGCAAGAAAAAATAGTTTTGACCCTAAGGATAAATTGCATCATTCTTTTCACCAAATAGAGTTAAATAATACGTATAATGATTTCAAGTACTAACTTAGAAAAGACGTGACCAATCAGAAATCAAAGAACAAGAGGACTCTGCTTTTTTTTTCAGAAAAATGTATTTGCAATTGAAATATTCATATAAAAAGCGTAAATTTTAAAAAGTTCATAGATGTGTGGTGTTTAGAAGTGCTGTGGTTTTCGCCATTCATTGCAATTACATTCCAGAATGTGCGGGGTGGCCCGCTGAGGTCACACGGAGGTCACTCGCATCACAACCTCTCCTGAACTGTTATCTTCTGACGGGTCTCCGTGGGGCCTCATCCGATTGAACAGGTGCAAGAGCACGTAGCCGCACTGGAGCCTGGGGGAGGCCAGCTGTGTTGGGTGGACCAAGTTTCTGCTCCGCAGAGCTGTCAGTGGCAACCATAAAGTCCGGCTCGTGGAAGACTCTCCCCGGCTGCTTTCTTCAATGTCTGTGGCTTTGTCGTAATTTAATACATCCCAGTGCAAATTAACAGCCCGCCATCGTTTAAACACTCTGTAAACTGCAGCTCCTTCATGGAAAATGAGACCTGGAATTCAAGGAAAAAAAATAATAATAATCAAGACTGGTGGTAATCAAGGGATTTCAGAAATAGTTTATTTTCTGTCATTCATCCCCCATCAAAGAATACAATATTCCTACTACTCAGATGTTATGACTGCTGGTAAGCTACTACCCATATTACACAGAAAGAATCAATATTCAGAAAGTAAGAATTCACTGGCATGCAGAGAGTTAAGCTGTCATGAATATAATTTACTTGTTCCATTACAGCCCAGAATTTGCCTTGGGTATTTATTTCACTTTAGAAAAGTCATTAAGTTCATTTATTGGCTCAACATTGTGACTGTCGCGTGCCAAGCATTGTGTTAGGGGCTTGGACCCAGTGGACAACTTAATTTGGGAAAGAGACAGATAGTAAGGTCACCAACATCTCCCTGGTTCCTAAAACAATGACACACAGTAGACCAGATAGAACGTTTTTGTCACTTGTACCTTTGTCAACAATACAACAAAAATTTACTGGATACCTGCTAAAGTGATATGCATTGTCTCATTTAATTCTCCCCAGAGTCATATGAAGTGAATACCAACATTTCTTTCATTTTACGAATGAAGGATGTTAAGGAACTTACTCAAGAGCACAGAAGGAGAAGGGAGAGAGCAGGG
>PVLC010002184.1:82739-104190 GCA_004027655.1 Graphiurus murinus | reverse complement strand
CCAGCACACCACCTGCGCCTTCCACGTGGCTACATTTCAGTGGGGATTCCAGGAGCTTTTGAACTTGGGACTCCTCACAGAGAAAGGAGCCCCTGGAAGAGCGGTTCCTTCAAACAGAGAAGAGTAAGGAAGAACTCTTCTTTTTAAAGAAGCTGGAATTCTACTAGAAGAGGCCAGGAAAGAGTGGTTTTTAGGTGGAGAATGGCATGTAAGGATGGCATGCCAGTTGGCTCAACCCTTTTCCTAATGATGAATCTGGAAATGAGTAATCCTCCTGCGGAGCATTCAGAGCCTTGGGTATGTGCCCTAGAGAAACTCGCGTGGATGTGAACAGAGAGGCATGTTCAGCATTGTTTGCTGCATAATTATCTGCATTTGGAGGAAATATCACAAGCAATCTCAACACCCACTCTCAAAAGAGTGGCTAAATGATAGAACTTGGACATGATGGATGATAACAATGAAATAAAAGGGAACAAAGTCATATGCATGAACGTGGATAAATCTGAAAATCTCACAGCCACAATGAAAAAAATCATGCAAGTTTCTGAAAGAAATTATTAGACATTTTTCTGGGAATGCACACACACAAAAGCACTGCCTGAGAATAATAACCACTAAATTCAAGATGGGGGGAGGGAAGTGAAAGAAATGAGATTGGGGAGGGGCTTCAAAGAGAACTTTCAACTGTATCTCAAATGTCACATCTTTTAAACTGAGTGATATTATTCTGCATATTTATGTGCCCGAATAACTCAGAAACTCAAAAATCCCAGACATTAGGAAAGATAATCGAAAACAGGTTGAAGTAGTTGGGAAAACAAAAAAAGCGAGGTTGCTGCTGTGTACACAAGGAGCAGAATAGCAGTAAGCGGAGTACAGAGGGACAAAGGAATAAACTCAGAGGAAAGACTGACCAGCAGTGTAACTGAAGAAAGGAGGTAAAGCTCACAGCCTCCTAGTTTTAGGCTGGAGGAATGAGTGATTGAAAGAATGATAATAATCTTCCCATAGGTGCAATGATTGAGGGTTTTGAGCATATTTTTGTTGGGGAGATAATTTCTTTCTTTTCTTTATTGGTCAGCTAAAACAATGCCAGGTAGGTGACAGAGATATCCATGCCATGAAAAAATCAAAATTTTATCTACCTAATATCAGAATTTAAATTTTTCATTGCTCCCTTACCAGGAGACAAGACTTCCGATACACAGAACTCAAAAGTTCCCAAAAGGACTAATGCTTCCATACAACTTAAAAAATGCATGTGGTCTATGTCTCTGAGCCCAATTACATATACTGCCAAGATAATAAGAAACATAGTAAACTGTTAGTTATATTAATTTCAAAAACTGTTTTTTTATCAAATGCTTCTCCTAAAGAATACTCAAAGCTGACTAGATAAGATATTTTCAGGAAAAAGAATTATTAAGTCAAGACTACCAGATAATTGGTAATTCTATTATTAGCTTTCTGAACTCTCCCATGGCCATGAATTAACCTTCTGGTTCTCTTTT
Organism: Graphiurus murinus; assembly: GCA_004027655.1. Classification (NCBI taxonomy): domain Eukaryota; kingdom Metazoa; phylum Chordata; class Mammalia; order Rodentia; family Gliridae; genus Graphiurus; species Graphiurus murinus. Next base: position 102,676 of record PVLC010002184.1, on the reverse strand, counting down.
TGCTCCTCAAAATGCAAGTGAAATACCTAATTTTTACATTCGGCAGGAGAGTGTGAAGATAAACTGGAATTCATCAACTAAAAAGCACTCAGGTTTCCTCTGAGGTGGTAACTATATAAATAAAAGACACTATTATTAATTAAAAAATCAATTGTGAACCTATGTGGTGAACATTCATTTGTACCAATCACAAAACAATTATAGCCTGAGACACGTTCGCCCTGAATAAGTGTGTGTGGGTTGGAAGGTCGCTCAACCAGCAGAAACCACTCTTTTCATAGAATCCTATTCGTTTTTTTAAATTGATTTCCTTTGAAAGGCCAGGAATTAGATCATTTACTAGCGTTTAAAGTCACTTTTTGGGAATGTATTCCTGGTATCAATTTTCTAAATACATAAATCTACCCAATATGCAGAAATTAATCCCACAGGTCTGTATAGCACATTTTGAATGGAATTTAAAGAGAGGAAAATTACTTCAAGTTCTTATGAAGACACAGTCCTCTTAAATTTCTAAATCCATGGGATGTTTCTTAATTGCATTAAGTTACAAATGATGTTTAGATTTTGCTTTATTCCCCATGAGCATACAGAATTACTCTTTGCCCTCTGGAAGCTTAAATTTTTTCCCTCTGAAATATAATGATGTCCATCCCACCCTCAGGGATGTTCTCTGTATAGTACATATTCCCCCTTTCTTCTTTAAATGTTCTGGAGTTGTAGCAAATGTCTTTTGCACTAGTGGTTATGAGAAGATATGACTACTCTGATCTTTAAACCCACAGGTAATGATTCATTCAAGGCTAGTTCATGGTATTGAAAATTCAGCCTTTAAAACCAAACTAGTTTGCTTGCTTACTATCAAATAAATTTGTCACTCTGACATTTCAGGTCACATGAGAGCAGGCTTGGATTTACTTTTTCATCTCAGGCACTAAGCCTGCAGGGAAAAAAGACAGCAATTTTTGTAAAATGAAAATATGAAATATTTTAGAATATTTGCCATGTTAAATGAGTGATTTATGGGAATTGGGGGTTTTGACAGTTGAGGGGTGTGTGTGTGTGTGTGTGTGTGTGTGTGTGTGTGTGTGTTTGGTTGGTTTTTGTTATTTTCTTGCAAGTAACATTTAATTGGAACATCGTATGCAAAGGAAAAATTTTGTTAGGGAATAATCTTGAAAAACAAGGTAGTTTTAAGTAGTTTCTGGTTTCACCGAAATAAGGAAGGTGTTATATAGCTAAAATTCATTCCAAAGTTTGAAGTAATATGCTCTTTGGAATGTTTTATGGCAACACATATGAGCTAATTATCCAAAGAAATGAGGGGGAAGATTATCAAGATCATATACTTGGGTATATACATAAACATACACACACACACACACACACACACACACACACACACAAATTTGTCTATATCTACTTCAGTATCTGAACATAAGACTTGAAAAATCTATGGTCAAATAATACAGGTTTTATCTCATATTAACTGCCAAACCACTGGTCAAACATTTTCACTTTGTGTGTTACTAGTTTTAGTTTTGGTTTGGATACTTTTGGTTCTTTCTCATAATTTATAAGCTAAATTTTTACCAATGTCCTATTTTGTGCAATGAACTGTCCTAAGAGCTTTACAGGTATGATTTTCACTTAATTTTCATAGCAACTCTGCAAATTGGTGCTATTGCTATTACAGAACAAGTTTACAATCAAGGAAGCTGAGACCTAGCGAGATGTAACAATTTGTACATCACAGAGGTGTAAGAACCAGAGGTGACACTGAGACTCCAACTTCTCTAAATGCAAACAAACAATCTTACCCATACCAAATTTCCAATATATGGAGGGGGTTCTAGTTGTGAAATGACTTTCTAAAAGAGATTACTGTCAACTAAGTATTGATGTCTCTCCCTTAAACTCTTATGTTAAAGACTTAATCCCATGTGACAGGATGTGGAGGTGGGGGATTAATTGAGATCATGAGGCTGGGGCCCGGGTGGTGGGACAAATACCCTTATAAATAGAGTGGAAGAACGGGCATGAGACTACTTTCTCCCTCTCTCCGCATGCACACCAAGGCAAGGCAATGTGAGGGTATAATGAGAAGAGGGCTGACTGCAAACCAGGAAGAAGGACCTTGGGAGACACTAGACAAGCAGCACCATGGATCTTCTAGCCTCTAGACAATGAGAAACAAATGTTTGCTGTTTAAGCCACCCAACCTATGGTATTTTATTATAGTAGCCCAAACTGACTGCGACAGAACTGGTAGATAAACTACATTCCCCTCATTTAAAACACGAATAAGACCTGGAGGGTGTGATTTGAGCAAAAATTAGACAATTAGTGCATCTCCAATTTCCTGTGTGTCACTGACACTGCTAGATACTTCAGATGCCAATGAAACATCCCTCTCCAGGGGAGGAAGGGCTTGGGAGCTGTATCTGAAGGCTGCATCTGAGAGATGAGAGCTGGTAAGTTACACTGACCCTCAGCCTTCCCAGAAAATGCAGGCCCCTGAAGACACCACAAAGGAACCACAGAGGAACATGGGCTGCTCCATCAAAGTGACCCCTAAAGAACTCACAGCTCACAGCAGGTATTTGGCAGAAAAGGCTCCTGATTGTGAAACTGCCCAAGAGTTCTAGCTTAAATTTCACCTTTCTATCTTGCCAAGATTGTTTCTTCCCCACCCCTCTACCTCCTTGCATCCTCCTGAGAAGCAAGTGTGCACTGGAGCAGATTTTGGGTCTGGACTGTGTACTAGAATAGCTCAGAGTCTACCTCAGCAACAGGTTCTACTTTTAACTCCTGACTTTCTGCTGATATTTGGTGAGGGCCATACAGTGGTTCTTCAAAGGGTTAATTAAATTGGACTGTGGTCCATGATATCCTTTGCTGTAAAAATCTTTGCTAGAATGTAGTAAAAGGCATTAACTCTCCTAGCACTGTTTCTTAACCTCCCCGCAATTTAAATATCCTACAGTTATAGAGACTTAGGTTTGAATGTAGAGGTAATTACTTCCAAAGTCACTGCTCTGTCGTTGAATCTTGAAGAAATAACCGGGAATCATGGTCATTTCTCAATGTACTGAATGTTTTTGTTGGAATGAACTATGCATTAAAACATACCAAAAAAAATGCAGAATGATTAAAGTTTAAAACATACAAAACTGCAACAGGATAAAACTTAGAGAGATGATGGTTGAAAGATGTTTGTCATCATAAAAGTCACTAGGTTCACAAAACAAAGCTGTCATAAATTGATGTCCTCAAACCCAGGCCTCTGGGAACCCCAATATCCTAGTTATAAATGGGGAATTTTTTAAATACATATTCCCCAGTATTGTTCAAATAGAAACAAAAGATGTAAATAAATATTCTACGTATGATGCACTTACAAAAAGTGTTGATATTTCTGTTGTTGAATATAAATGGTACAGACCTTTGTTCCTCTCTAAATTGCCTAGAACCAAGTAAAACTCACAGGACTAAGTTGAGAATGGTGTGCTGGTCTTGGGCCCTCACAGCTCAGGGGCTCAAATACAGATTCATCACTACCATTGGCAAGAAAATCGTGTATGCAAGAAACCTGGTAAGGACAATGAATTATTCTGAAACGTCCCATGGTGCAGAACAGCCTGATGCTAGAGGCTAAATTCCAAATATCGATGGTCCAAACCATCCCACCCTGCGAAGCTGACCGCAGCACACCTGGAGAGAGGGCCTCCAGCAATAGTGAACCCCTACATCATGGTGGAGTCTTCCTGAGAGCACACAAAAGAACCCTGGTGGTCAGCCTGGGACACCGCCTCTCTACTCCGTGAAATCTGCAGCCCTCGGCATGAACCACAGGGTCACACTGGAGATCCTCTGCTGGAAAGAGAACAAGACTGTGGGCCCAATTTCCACTCTGAGCACAGTCCTTTACTGACAGTGAAGGAAGGTTCTGACACACTCTTGTCCTGCCATCCCTATGTCACTTCGTGACCACTCCCCAAGCCAACTAGGTCCCCAGGGCTCATCTCCTCTCTGGCACTCAATTCTGCTTATTTTGCCTTCTTACAAGCCCGAGCTGAAATGATAAAATGGAGAAGATCCTGCAACACCCATTCTCTCTTACATTCACATGAAGAGCTCTTAATCATGCTTCAAGATTCAGACTCTCTCATCTTTTCTTCTCCGATAAAAATCAATCACCTGCTTTTTCAAACTCTGCTCAGGCAGTACTTACGTGGTTTCACCTGCTACTTGTCTATATGCCCGGGATCCCCAAGCAGCTGTGTGCCCCTGACAACGGGACCTGTCTTGTTCACCTTTGGGCACCTCTTCCTATTTCAAAGCCTGGCATGTGTAAAACTCCATTAATCTTTGCTAAATGGAGGTGTGCGTGTGTGTGTGTGTGTGTGTGTGCGTGTGTGTGTGTGAGAGAGAGAGACAGAGAGAGAGACAGACAGAGAGAGAGAGAAGAGAAGAGAAGAGAGGAGGAGGGAGGAGAGAAGAGTAGACATTCTTGGAATCTAAGGAATAACAAGGGTTGACTTAATCTAGTCGTGATAGGGCTATTAAAATAGAAAAAAAAAGATAATATGAAGCGCTGTTTTTGAAACTTTAAAGTAATACTTTAAGATGCTAAAGACAAACTGACACTGAAACTAGATATTATGAAAAAGGTTTGGGAGTCAGTGCCCACATGTCAAAGCAGTGGGTTGTGGCCCCTGAGAAAAATATGGAAGGGAAGAGGGAATGGCAGGGGAAAAGAGCTAACAATCTTTTTTTTTTTTTTTTTTTTTTCCTGCAGTACTGGGATGGAATCCAGGGACATTCTACCTCTGTGCTATACCTCCAGCCCTATTTTTTATTTTTTATTTTGAAACAGGGTCTAAGTTGTGGAGGGCCTCACTAAGTAGCTGAGGCTGGCTGCGAACCTGCGATCCTCCCACGTCAGCCTCCCAAGTACTGGGATTACAAGAGTGGGCCACCACACCTGGCTCTAACAATTCTTTACAAAGATAAAAAGTTCAGCCCCAGCAAACTGTAGCTACCTCCCCTCACTGTCTTGTTAGCCTGGTCTTCAAATGTCTGCCTACATCAAATAATTATGAACCCTGACACTTACAAAATGACTAAGCCCAGGCCCAAAACCTAGTAGACAGATATGGATTCCTCCCTGCTATTTCCAGGGAAAATGGAGAGAATAAAAATGAAGCTTGCCCATTCATTTCACCCGTTCATTAATAAATAAAATTTTATTCCTTTTTTAATTCTTTGGTAAATAAGGATTTTTTTTTTTTCCTGACGATTTAATTACTAACCTGGGAGTACAAATCTACCCATTGGCATATTCACAGAACATTCCTCAAAAGCCACAAATGCTGCTACAAGTTATAAAATATATGGCATAGTGCATTTTTTAAAAAGGGATTAAAAGAAGTCAGGCATGGTGGTAGGCATGGTGGTACATGCTTGTAATCCCAGTATTCGGGAGGCTGAGATAGGAGGATCACAGGTCGAGAGCAGCCTCTGCAAGTAGTGAGACTCAGCAACCTAGCGAGACCCTATTTCACAAGAGAAAATAAAATAGGGCTGGGGATGTAGCTTGGAGATAGAATGGCCCTGAGTTCAATCCTCAGCAAAACACACATACATACACACACACACATACACACACACACACACACACACACACACTCTCTCTCTCTCTCTCTTGCTCTTGCTCTCTCTCAGATTAAAATAATTCACTGACAGATGAATGAATTAGAAAATTATGGGATACATACACAATGGAATTCTCAGCAACAACAACAACAAACAAACAAAAAAAACCCCACACAATTATGTCATTTTCAGGAAAATGGATGGACCTGGAGAACATTATGTTAAGTGAGATTAGCCAGTCACAGAAAGTGAAGGGTCATATGTTTTTTCTCATTTGTGGAAGATAGGGAGTAATCAGGATACAAGAGGGACTTTAGATAATGGAGGGAAAACCCCAGCGAGTAAGGGAGGTGATATAGGGAAGGAGGAGGGAAGGACAGAGAATTCATGAAGGAAATATTTCCACCAATGTTATGAGCACATATGAGAAATTATCAATGCCAATCTCCTTACCGTGTATGGGGAGGGGGTGATGGGGAAGGAGCCAGGGGAAAGTCCACCAAGTGCTGTGTGCAAGTGTGTCACCATCACTCTGAACTACATTATCATGTGAGACTAAATGCACCAATAAACGTCTAAAAATAAATGGGTATTATCTTAAGCAACTCTTCCATTTCAGGGGATAAAGACTTGAGGTCTTGAGATGTGACGTGGTGCGGCTTGCTCAAGGTCTGTAGGTAGGTGTCTGAGCCCAGATTGGGAGCCAGACCTCGGAGGCTGGGGATACACACACAATGGAATACACACACATATTCATGTGCTTTCTCTGCAGTAACTCAGACCTCTGGAGCCATCTTTGGCCAAAGTCGGGCATCACCGTGTCTCTGTGGCCCACAGAATAATGAGTGACCTGGAAGGATGGTCTACAGACCAAGAAGTAGTCAGAATTAAAACCTCCTTTTTATAATACCAAACACTGACTGACATGGGTAAATTCTCCTCTGGTCTTCATTCTAAAGAGTACATTGCAGCAGTTACAGAGGAAATAGGGGGCTATTTCACAATTCATAAAAATAAATACTTGGCAAGCTCTGATTTCATGAAGACAGTATTTGTTTAAAAAAAAAAAAGCACATTGATGCTATCATTTGTGTTAATTAAAGCTTTCAAGGCTAGGAACTGCTTTTGTAGGTTTCCTTTTGTCTCCCACGTTCTAATCCATGGACTACATCCAGTTCTTAGAAAAAGACTGAGTGGACTGTTTCTAAGTGGAAAGTGAAAATAAAAACAACAAATTTCCCATGTTTTCTCCAATGGATAAATTGTCTACCACAAACTCACAAAATATGATTTTAATCATCGTTAAAGTAAACCCTACATTTATTAGTTGGTCAGTTTGGGGGATGAGATTAACATTTTTAAGAATTTAACATTAAAATATCTAATTAAAACTCATTTATCTTTGTGGCGTGTAATAGGCTATTTCATTTTTATTGGCTTTGGCTATTTTGTCTTTCTCTTAAATCATAAAGACAGTACTTTAAAATTCAGAACAGAAGCTACCATCTAAGCATAAATGAAATTTCTAACTTTCTTATTTCATTCCATGACACCAGCAAGAGATTTTTCAATTGAAAATACTGATGAAAATTTTAACCTGAATGTTAAAATGCTCATTTTCTTTAACATTCTGTTTGGTGACCCACTGAGAAGATTCAAGGTTGAAATGTGATTCTCTACACAGACAATTCATATTAAGACATTATTTTACTCCAAACAATGGAAAGAGAGAAATGGCATTTGGCATGGCATATTACATGTTTTCCATTCCCTTTACTAATGTTTCTGTAAATTTTAAGCTCCATTAATTTTGAGTAAGTGAATAAAGACATCACAAAATAATCACATTATTTTGTACTTGAGGGAAATTTTTTTCTCCATTTTTGATCTCAAATAAGTTCCTATATTTCTTTTTTTCTTTCTTCTGATTTGTTGTGTTGTGTTTTGTTTTGTTTTTGTACTGGGGATTGAACCCAGGAGTGTCATACCGCTAAGCTACACCCCCAGTCCTTTTTAGTTTTTATTTTGAGACAGTATCTTGCTAGGTTGCTGAGAGTCTTGCTAAATCGCTAAGGCTGGCCTTGAACCTGTGATCCTCCTGTCTCAGCCTCCCAAGTACTGGGATTACTGGCATGTACCACCATGCCTGGCTCCTATGTTCTTAAAAAAAAAAAACAAACATTTATTCTCTATGCTATGGCCTTGGTGTCTGAGATAGTAATTTTAAGTAAATTCACTCTATTGTATAGACAGCAACATTCTATAAATTAGTTATTCAGGCTCAGCATCTTAGGAGAAGTTTTTACCAAAGAGTAAATAAAATTAACCGAGTCACATAGGTATTTGTACTCTGAGTGACAGGGATTCTGATCCTAGTTCCTGATTCCAGGCTGTGTGACCTTGGGGGAATTGCTTCCTCTCTGCTTTGGATTTCTCCTATCTGAGATGAGCATGATAACAGTCTCTACACTTCCTAAGGTCATTGTGAAGACTCAGTATGAAAACTGACATAGAGTGCTTTTATTGATGCATGGATCACAGCAACTATGAGTGTAGATAATACTGTGGATACACTTTTTAAAATCTATGTCTATCTATTTGGAAGCAGTTGGAGACATACAGGGTTTCATTTCTATGCTCATTTCTGTGGTTCCTGGTGACCCAAGGGTTTGTCTGCCTGTCCCTGTCAGCACCCACAGCCCATATCTCTATTTAGAAGAATAGGTGTGTTCACATTGTCTTGAGTAAGAAAGTTCTGCTGAAAAATAGTAGAAAGCCAGGAAATCCTCCCCGTGACAGGTGTCCATTGTGAAGAACAATCTCCAGGCTGTTGGGTTCAGGAAGCTGTCTCTTCTATGGCCCCAGGTGAAGGCAGAGGGCTCTTATAATGATTTGGTCCCTTGGCACATAATTTGCTTCCGGCTTTCTCTTCCTATGTTGCTTTGGTCTCTTCCAGAACCTCATTTTATTTTACAGTGCTTAGGGACGCACTCGGGTCCCTCTGGGTCTTGCTAGCGTTCCCAAGCCTCCATGCCTAGCATTCCCACAGAGTTCTTCGGGAAAGCAGTCAAGTCTCAGAGAGAAGCCGCACAGAGCATCAGGCAGGCAAGCTCACACTCGGAACAAATGCAGGAGACGAGAGATGTGTGCTCCTGCTGGCCCAGCAACGGCCCACAACCTTGGACCATCTGCCCTGTGGCTCCTGGCTCTCCTTGGTCCCTAGACCTCACCAATGCTGATCTGCCTGGATGCGGGTCTGCAGCCTGCTGCTGTGCACAACCCCTTGCCTTCCAACATTCTTTCTTTACCCAGCGTGGGCCTTGCCCTTCTAGAAACCATTCCAACCCCACCCACGCTCAGAATCTCTCCTGTCCTGCTACAGACAACACACCCGGTGCCTCCATTCACCCACTGTCTTAATCTCCAAGCACTTGCTTCCACCTCCTGAGGATGCTGAGCCCCTGGCTGCACCAGCCATTCCCAATGTGCCAGTTTCTTAGTGGCTCGTGTTCCGTCCCTGGCAGCCAAGAAAGCCCAGCGCCCCCTGCAGCCATTTCTTTACCACCAGAGGCACTGTCAGCCTTGCTGCCCTGTCTTCTGACCACTGCACAGCCAAACCCCACCCTAGCCAGGCACTTTGCCTCTGCACTGGCTCCTTAACCCTACTGGGCAAAAACACATGACCACATGGCCGTGCGGACCAGGGCCACCCTGCTGCCACCTCAGGAGGGTCCTCCACTGTGTCCCTGGGCAGCTGACCCTCATCTTCAGTGCTTTCCTTGACTCTTCTCCCTACAGCACGACTTCTCTAGGCAGCTGATCACACCTCCTGCTTGATGCACGGGCTGATGGGCCCCTGGCGTTTGCATTCGCTGGAGCTTCAAGCTGCCCCTTCTCACCCTGGGTCTTCAATCTTTCTTCTGGGCCTTTCATCTCACTGTCTAGGCCTAACTGTGCCATTATAACAAATAAGCAAAACTTTCCTCAAATCTGCACTCCCCTTTAACTGGGTCTTTAATCAGCCAAGATTTGTGAACTTAAAATCTGCACCCCCTTCTGCCCACCCCAGCCATCCTCAATCTACTGTAGTCTTGACTCTACCTGTCCTACCCACAGAACGCCAAATCCAGAGAATTAACTCTGACTTTATTTGACCTGCCCTGGACTTGGCACCTGGCACTTTGGGCCACTTGCTCTTCCTCCCTAAAGTTCTTTCCCCTCACCTTGCCTGACGCCACTCTTCCCGTCTCTGGCCACGTCCTCTGTCTGCCTTTCCCATCCAGTGTATTCTGAAATCAAGGAATAACAGCCTCTCCACGTAAAGCAGGTCCACACACTGCTGCTGGTCTCACCCAAATCCTTTTCTCTGAAGACACTGGTTCCAACTACCAGATATAAATCCTCAGCTCCAGCCTATGTGCTGAGTTCCAGACCCTTAAGTCCAGCGGCTTACTGGCTATATCCAATTGTATTCCCAAATATTCTGCAAGAAGAAAATGTTCAAAAGAAACATATGACCTTTCTCTCCCCCCATGCTCTTCTGAGATCCCACATTTCTGAGACTAACTTCAGCCTCTGTGAATCACACCTGAGTGTCTGCCCCTCTCCCCGCCCACCTTCACCTCCACCTCCTCCAAACTGATGTCATGTCTTTTGTTTACTCTCTCTTAATTCTAGCAGCTTCCCACCAGTCTTAACGCAACACTAATTACTTGCTTGGGTTATGATAGTATCTTTTCCACCTTCTCCAGCAGTCCTCTCTCACCACCAAGCTTTGTCATTCATTATCAAGGAGATTTCAATATCAAGCTGACCACCGGGCACACAATCCTTTGAGGACTCCGGAGTTTTCAGTCTGGTCTCACTCCCAAGCTCCACCCAGAGGCCCCTTCTATCTGACCAGGCCTTACTTCCTCATGACTACAAGCATCTTGTGCTCTTACCATACCAAATCTCATCTGATTCCTTAAAAATGATGCATAGTGCCGGGCGTGGTGGTACACGCTTGTAATCCCAGTACTTGGGAGGCTAAGACAGGAGGATCTGGGTTCACTGCCAGCCTCAGCTACTTAGTGAGGCCCTCTGCAACTTAGTGAGACCCTGTTTCAAAATAAAGAATAAAAAAATAGGACTGGGGATGTAACTTGGAGGTAGAATGCCCCTGAGTTCAATCCCCAGTACGGAAAAAAATAAAAAGATGCACAGCATCATGTACGTGTTGATAAGCCCAGACAGCCCCTCTCTGGGCTCCTTCCTGATTCCTCCTCTCCTTAAAATTGTGTTCAAGATTCTCGTCCTCCCCACAGACTTTGCTGATGCTACCTGTATTAACCTTTCCCCAGTGGGGCTCACACATATTCTTCTCCTGGCACTTTTCGGGTCATGTATTAGTCACTTGGTTTCCTAAATGTCTCCCTGCAACAAGTAGAAAGCAGGGAGCACCATCTATTCCAGGGCTCAACAAACTGAAAAGGGTCAGACAGTAAAATGTCAGGCTAGAACGTTAATGAACGGATTGTGACTGCATCTGGACACAACAACTTTATTTATGGACACTGAAGTTTAAGTTTGATATAATTTTATATGTTATGGAATAATATTCTTCTTTTGATGCTTTTTCCCCCCAACCATTTAAATATGTAAAAACCATTCCTGGATCATGGACTGTACGAAAACAGGCAGTGCATTTGGTGTTTTTTGTTTGTTTTTTTGTGGTACTGGGAATGAAACCCAGGGGCATTCTACCTCTGAGCTACATCCCCAGCCCTAATTTTTATTCTTTATTTTGAAACAGGGTCTCACTAAGTTGCGGAGGGCCTCACTAAGTAACTGAGGCTGACCTTGAACCTTCGGTCCTCCTGTCTCAGCCTCCCAAGAACTGGGATTACAAGTGTCCACCACCACACCCGGCTTGCATTTGGGCCTGTCTGCCCGTGTATCTCTCCATCCTGTACTCTGGAATTAGCACACAAACTGCCAAAGGCGCGTCAGTTCAATAGGTAACTAGCATGCCTTGGCTAGACTGGCCCCAGTGGAGAGACAGGTGAGGTGTCACAATTTCCTATGGGGGAAACAGAAGTCAACATACTTAGAGTGCTGCTCTGCTAATTATGGTAATGTTTCTTCAAAGCAGCTTGAACTTTATAAGGTCACAGAAGAGGAAGGTTGCATTTTCTTTCCCCTCCTCATGGGAGACCTAAAGGGTTAATTAGCTTTGAGAGACCGTTCCAGCTCAGCATTAAAGGGCAAGTAGCAAAACCAAGTTCCCTTCTATTTTATTTCCTGGGGTTTTAAGAGCAACGGTATCACTAATAACCAACCATGATAATAATCCTTAGACAAACTGGTAAACATTAGTACGATTAAGGCATAGAAAAGCTTGTAATTTGTACCTCCAGAGAAAAGGGATAATGACCTACTCCTCAAAGCATAGAAAGGATAAAGATTTGTTTTTCCTCAAACAATTTCCAATTGCACAGGGCCACCGTGCCTCTGTCCCCCGCGGGGCCTGCCAGCGTTTAAGGCATCCAACCCTGGGGTTCTGGGGGGAGGATTCCGGGTTCTGTTTCAGGCTGAAAGACTCCATCAGGACCTAAATAAAGCTGTGGCATTTCGTGGAGTACACACCATGCTAACGTGTTCTGAAATCAAGTAATAATGGTCTCTCCGTGTAGAGGAATTCTATTTCACTTAGGAAACAATTACAACTGAACCAGCAGTGCAGCTGAATCTGGAAGACGTGTGGGTGCACCCAGATTGGTGTACAGCCACGCTGCTGACCTTACAGTCCAGGGGTGTGGCCAGCGCAGAGGGCCCCAGGTGAGAGCAGAAGCACGTTTCTGTTCTCCCTAAGAAGAGGCTGGGTGACGGTCTCCTAAGTAGCCAAACTGTGGTGCTGAGGGACAGAGGTCCCCGATCAAATTATAGCTCAGGAAATGAAAGCATTTCCTGGAGCTGAAGTGGTTGATATGCTTCTTGTGTTTAGAGGGAAAATTATAGTGATGTGAAGATTCTAAAAGGAAATATGGGGCTAATCAACTTTCCGGGTTATTATGCCCAACAGTGCTTAAGCTGAGCTTCTCCTCTCCCAGGCCTCATGACTCACGAAGACTTAGCCACATCAGTGCTTCCTACAAAACTCGGAATGAGACAAATGCAGCAGCAACACTTCCCACAACCCGCCTGCCGCTGCACCCCAGCGTCAGCCACAGCACGTGAGCAGCCCTGAGCAGCGGAATGCTGACCTCCTGGCCTTCGCAGGGTGATGCCATGGGCTCAGATTCCAAACTTGGAGACCCGGGACGTGGTGGTGGTAGTGGTGATTGGGGTGGGTGACTGTGTTTTATGATGTATGGAAATGTCACAGTGAAACTCATCAATTTTTACAATTAATATGCGTTAATAAGAAATTAAGCTTTTGAAATAAAAAAGAAACCCATATGTGTATGCAGTCTTTTTGATGGACATTGCTGACAATTTTGGATGGGGTAGGCCCGCCCAGCTTGGGTGGCCCCGAGCAGGTGTGTACGGGGGAGGGGCGGGGATGCCAGTGGACATCTATAGTTTCCACTTCCCATGGAGGAAGAATCTTCACAGTGGAGGTGGCTGGTGTCCCATCACACTGGATTCTGGGGGTCCTGCCTCTCCTGAGTGAGACCCAGAAAAGAGCTTATTCTACGCTGTCATCCCTGACCCCCTCTGTCCAGGACAGCATCCCCACAGAACCAAAGCAGTGAGCAGAACATGATTGTGCTCTGGTTATTTTACATTTTTCACTTGGAACTGTTTGGTAAAGTTTATATTTACCCACAACTACCCTACAGCTTGAAAAAATGCTACCTCTCGATGATGACCCAGGGACCACACATTTCACAGACCTCAGGAGCAGCTGCTGCCAAGGCTTATCTATGTTAGATCACCTTGTGTACTAATACACTTGATGCTTTCCTGTGGTCTTGAGAAAATGCTTTTTTTTTTCTCCCAGCTTTAAATTATTGTATGTTTCACCTTCCAATTTAACTTCTTTCTAACTCTTTCTTCTGAGTAGATACTTTTTCATCTAAAAATGTTTTAAGAAATATTGGCAACTTCTGAATCATGCTGAGAGGTGCCAGAAAGTTTGGGAATTTTTACAAAGGGGACAGTATAAAAGTCATTTATATTTTTGCTTGGAGGATATTAGAATTTTATTTTTCCATACCAGTAGATTTACTTTCTTAATTATGCTTTGTGTGTGCTAATTGGTTTACACTGAAAGCAGGGAAGATGAGCTACAGCACGATTTTAGGAGGAATCCCTCCTGTTACGAAGTAGACAAGTGATCATCCCTGACATGGGGGAACTTACTTAAGGCAACTGAGTTTGATTATCCTGAAATTTTATCGTAATTTGTCATTTTTATGCATAAAGTATCACAGAATTTGAGAATATTATCATGTCAATAAAATGCTAAATTGCATATTTTTTTAGCTTCTCTACCTGGAAAAAAGTTAGCAAAGTGAAGCAATATTAAAAGCAAGAGAAAAATCTCATCTTGGCTTTTTAAGGTGTAAATATGTCAAATGTAATCAGTCAAAATCTATAAAAATGTGTTGTATTTATTATTCTGATGTCTATCATGAAATGTGAATATATTACCCACTGGTTACTATATTGGGGGAATATATTACCCACTGGTACCATGTCTTATGTATGCCCAAGTGGCTTTAGCTAGATAAATAATCAACTAAAAAACCTATTTTCAAAAGGGCCATAATAACTATAAGAGTTTATCTGATTTAAATAACGATTTCAACTGAAAATATAGGAAAACAAAAGTTTATGTTGGAGAATATGAAACCCCCACAAAAGGATCATTTTTTTCCCTAAGTACTGACTATAATTGGTACAGGAAGAAGAAAATATTTTGGCCTGATTCTCATTCTGGTATATCTCAGTTTATTTTCATATTTCCTTAATCTCTGTAGCTTTTGAAAGCTAGGCAGCATAAAAATAATATTATCCTGATTCTATTATTTCCAAAGAGTTCTGAGAAATATGTTTTGGTCACTGGTGAGATTATCAGTGCGTGTGCATGCATGTGTGTGCGTGTGTGTGTTTGTGTGTGTACGTATATGCATGTGTGTCTTTAGCTCCTCCATTCTGAATGTTTGTGCTTTAATTTTAGAAATAAAGTAAGATGAAGAACACAACAACAACAAAATAACAAATCAGTATTTTAGCCAGAGTCAAGTGGCAGAAGAAAGCAACAGATCTTAAGGCAGTGTCAGGAAGCACGTTCTCTGCTAAAAAGAAACGGAGACACTAAGTCTCCTCGGTGTTAAGTATAAAATACAGAACAAACTGACTGCAGAACTCTCTCTCTAGTGTGCTAGAGAATCAGGGATGTTGAGAAGCAGTGAGCTCCGATCTTAATCACTCCTGTTGGATTCCATCATCAGAAAGAGCAAGTCGAAGTGTTTACAGAGCAAGCCTGATCTGTCTCTGCACAGCAAACACATCCCTGCTTACCCAGAAGCCACGAGGCTGGTACCATGCCCATCAGCATGACTCAGTGTGCCATTCTTATTTTCTTAAATAAAATTCATCATGCCAACTCAGAGAACCGATTTTAAGAAAACCGCTCCAATGGTGTTAAATACAGCTAAAACCGCCAATTGTCATGTTACTGCAAGGTGTGGAAAATGGGAACTCTCATGTATTTGGGGTGAGTTTCAATGGTAAAGTCTTTTTAGAGAGCAATTTGCAAGGGCTTTTCAGAATTTAACATGCGCTTATTACTCAACTCCAATTTTCTACTTCTCGAGTCTTGCCTTACAGGAATACTCAAGTAAAACAGAATCCTTTACAGCTGTCCCTAATGGAAAAAATGACTAAGAACCTAAACATCCATCAGTAGATGGAAGGTCAAATAAATCATGGTACATTTGTTCTAATAGGGAAAGGTCTTTCAATCGCATCAATGAATGGAAAGTAGTATTTGCTCAAGAAATTGTATAGAATGATCTCACTTTTATTAAAAAAAAATGCCTAAGTATCTGTGCACCCATATGTGTGTAAACTAAACCAAACAAATCCAGGGGATATGCGTTAACATGTTAAAAGGGGATATTTCTGCAAAGGGAGTGACATAAGAGAAAAGGTAGTATGAGTAAGGTGGGTTTTCGGTAATTTTATGGATTTCACAATTATAAAATTTTTTTTTATATAGCATGTATGTATGTGTTTGAGTACCTATGTATTATGTGGGCAAACAAAAATTTTCAAACATAAAAAAAGCAGTCCATGTTTTTAAATATTGTAGCCATATCCAATTCCTTCCCACAGGATCCCAGGGAAGATCAAAACCTCTTCCAGATATGGGTTTGCCACTAACTTAGTATGTTCATTAGATTAGGTACATGAACCCAACCTCAGTTTTGGGATTGCCACCCATGTAACAGGTTTCAGATTTTGTTTCTACAACCTGAAATTGAACTCACCTGGCCTGGCTGACACCAGCATGAGCTGAACGTGACTTGGTAACTTCCCTGAGTTTAGATGCAAGTTAATCAAATGATGCCCCATCCTCAAAGGGCCAATTCCTAGTCCTTCAAACTTCAGTCATTAAGAACAGTAATTCTGCTTGTGGTACTACTTTCTTCGAGTCACATGACTAATGGGTATGATAGTTTTCTATTTTCTTACTGTGCAAAGAATGGAGAGAAGAACCAAGTTCCCTGCCCGGTGCCTTCTCCCACACATGCACTCTTCCCCTCTGGATTGCTAATTTCCCCTTGTCCACTGTGCAAATCTCCGTAGCAGGGAGCTAACACAGAATTGCTTTGTTTTTCATTTCTCCCTAAATTACTGCCACCGGCTAACCACATCTCAGAGACTTAAATCCTTTATATTAGTTTCCCTGTGAGCAATCACAGTCTGAATATCATCTATTTAAATATTTAAGAGAGCTTCCCAAATATAGAATAAAGCCATATCTCTTCATACTTCAATTTCCTTAAAACAGATGTGAACTGTATAATAAATGTAGATTGAAAATTAAATTCATATTTAACCCACAGAAGTCTTCCAAAAAAGTTCAGTAACAGAAAAGAGCCATCTATCAAACATGTCTCCCCTTTAAGGCTTTCTATCTCCCTTTCGACACCATCCTCTTCCTTTAACACTCTTCACTCAATCCTCTTGAACTCATTCTCACTTTTTCATCTTGCTTGGCACAGAGTTCTTTTGTGGTTTAGGAACTACAGCCCGCACATGCAGACAAGTGAAACGTGTTAATCACATTCTTGCACATTTATCATTCCACCATCTATAAGCCATGCGGTCCAATATAGTAGCTACTAGCTACACATGGCTATTTAAATAAAATGAAATTTAAAATTCAGTTTCTCATTCTCTTTAGCCATATTTCAGGTGCCCAACAACCAAATTTAGCCAGGTATTGGGCAGCACAGATATGAAATATTTGTATCACTGCAGAAAGTTCTACCAAAGAGCCTTGAGGTTGCTATTTCAACTAGAATAACAGTGCCCAGACCCTTAGGGAGAATTCAAAACTTTAACACAGTAAGAGAAAACTCAATCTTGGGAAAGAAGAAAATGTATTAATTAATAATGAAAGAAAGCAGTAAAAAAATTCCTGATGTCTGGAAATAAATAAACCAATTTCCCCCAAGTACACAAATGTTCTACAAATCTTTCAATTTTTATTTAATGATTCAAATTCTTGCTCTGTGTTATATGTCTGGGGTTGATTATAAGGTTTCTGGATTCTGGAATACTTGCCTACGGATTTCCTGAACTTTTTTAAAGGGCATTCAAAGCTGTCAGCCTCTGCTTTCTCACTTAGGTATAGTCAAATTTGAAAGCTATTCTCAAGCTCTCCAAATGAGGAGTTGATTTCACATCCTCCATTGGTGAGAAGGTGACCATTGCTGCATTTGTCAAGTGTCTACTCCGCTGTCGCCCAGCTCCGCTATCACTTCCCCATGAAATCTACTCAACACCTCCCCCTCCATGCAGGAATCCAGCATCAATTTCTCCCCGTATTATCCAACTACCATTTCCTGTGCAGACGTCCACAACTGCACATCCTCGTCATTTTATTTACTTTCCACACCTGTCCATCCTGTCAAACTACATAACAAACAGAGATTCTCCAAAGATGAAGTGAGTTTATTCTGGAGTGCCACCGACCTGAAGTGTCACAGCAAACCATGTGCATGTTCAAAGAAGCAAAGGCAAAGGGACATTTTTACAGACAAAATGAACTATTTTAAAACAATAACCTTTGGCCACAAGGATTAAATCAAGGATGCATAAGGATGAGAAACAGGGGTGGCACCAGACCAAGATTCAGTAGGCAATTCTCAGACAGCCGTTCTTGCAGAAGCGGTTTCTGTGTGAGGTTGTAGAGGTGTCCCTGCAAGGCTGTGGCCCTGGCTGAGTCTCTTGGGATACTTCCTGTCACCAGGTATAAGCCTGAGATTCCCCTCTTCCAACCTTATTGACTTTTTTTATTTTCCCATTGGTTAGGGCTTGACAAAACGACTCTATTTTGATCCTGAATAGAATACTCTCACCTCCCATGAGGCCGCATGCTCCTTGGGGCAGGAAAGTGACCAACTCATTTGTATTCCTAGCACCTGGCACTGTCTCTGGGACACAGAACGTTCCCAGTAAATATTTATTAAACTGACATGAGCAAATTGGACACAAAGTTGTAAACCTGCTTTTCACTCTAGCTCTAACTAGTCTTCCAGTATATATTATTTAAGTGTGTATTTACATGCATATTCCACTATGTAAATTTTGTTACTGTCTATATTTAATCAGCAGACATCTGAATTAATTTGAAATGTTAGCAGGCTAACACTGGCTATAATCTGATTGGCTATCACTTTCTTTACTATAATAGGTTCTCAGTTTCTTGGGGAAAAAAAAATAAGATTTTACATGGGACAAAACAGACTCATAAGATTGCCAAGTGAAATAAATAATGTTCAATCTGAATTTTTAAGTATTCTTCAAAATACACAAATGGATCACTGAATGATTAGATTTGGATTTGATGAGCCAAAAGACAATGGAAAGTATTGTTGATGTATATTATTTATTTATTTGGGGGACAGGTGGTACTAAGGATTGAGCCCAAGGACATTTTACCTCTAAACTCTACCCTAGCCCTATTGTTTATTTATTTATGTATCTATTTATTTTTCATACTGGGGATTGAACCCAGGGGCATTCTACCTCCAAGCTACATCCGTACCCCTTTCTGAGACTGGGTTTTGCTATATTACTGTATGCTTTGTAATCCTATCTCCGTCTCCCAAGTACCATGGTTACAGGCATGTACCACCATATCCAGTAAGTATTATTGGTATTTAAACTCAGATTAAAAATTCAGCTCCTAAAATACCTTCAGAAAAAAGGGCAACATTTACTGTTTCTGAGAAACGAAACTTTATACAATATGGGCAAATGCTTGAATTTCAAATTATAAGCCCAAAATATGTCATGTATTAACTACTTAACATTAGTTTACATATCTGGGCTCTTGAAAGCAACATTCTAATTAATATTGATTAAAATGCTAACCATAACAATCAAAATTTAAACTATAATAATTTATCACTAAATTTGTAAAGCTCAAGAAAATGATTTCCTAACCAGGAAACATATGGTCCTTTTCAGTGTTACAATGATATAAATAAAGTCAACTTGACTTTTTTTCCCCTCCATGTTGAATTGAAATTGTGGTGCTTTTTTTTAATATCCCCTTTAAAAAATATTTTAAAGTAAACTGACACATAAAAATTGTATATTAATGGGCACTATGTAATGTTTACACACATTCACACACATTGTGTAATGTTTAAATCAGAGTAAACATATCTGTCTCCTCCAATATTCATCATTTATTTATGGTGAAAACCTTCAAAATCCTTTCTTCTAGCTTTTGAAATGTTCCCCTTTATAGGATACCACATTTCATAGCATTCACATTGAAAGTGTAAATACTCTTTGAACTTGTTGAGGGATTCAATTTGTAAAACAACTTTGTGACTCTTAATTATTTAGAACGATGCTCTAGAGATTAAATTTGAATAGAGATCTAGAATTTCCAAATGCTTACATATGCATTATCACAGTTAATGCAAAATGCTCATATACATGATTAGCCCAATTATTCAGGCAACATCTGCTCAGCTTACCTATTATTTACATTTCCTCTTTCCTCTCTCCCTCTCCCCCCCCCCCTTTTTTTCTCCAGCCTG